>WAAD01001911.1:240110-270486 GCA_013389945.1 Fregata magnificens
CTGAGAGAACTGGGGCTGTTTAGCTTGGAGAAGAGGAGGCTGAGGGGAGACCTTATCGCTCTCTACAACTACCTGAAAGGAGGTTGTAGTGAAGCGGGTCTTGGACTCTTCTCCCAAGAAACTAGCGATAGGACGAGAGGGAATGGCCTCAAGTTGCGTCAGGGGAGGTTTAGATTGAACATGAGGAAGAATTTCTTTACCGAAAGAGTGGTTAGGCATTGGAACAGGCTCCCCAGAGAGGTGGTGGAGTCGTCAACCCTGGAGGCGTTCAAAAAAGGTATGGACGTGGCACTCCAGGGCCTAGTTTAGGAGTCATGGTGGTGTTAGTTGATGGTTGGACTTGATGATCTTAGAGGTCTTTTCCAATCTTAATGATTCTATGATTCTATGATTCTATGATTCTATATATAGGACATCCGAAATCAGGGTGAGCTTCTCTTTCTTCAGAGAGGCCACGTGCGCATGCAAACCTGAAAGTGTTTGATGTTCCCTCTGTGTGTGTGTGAATGTGCATTGACTTCTTGTGAAACCATACGTCTTTGCAAGGTCACCCCAGTCACCCGCTCTGCTCTTCCAGCTCCGTGAGGGTCAAGCCGCTCTCTGCCATGATGGCCCCATTGGTGTACTGGCCTAAGGCTGCTGGCCCAGAACACACCACAAATCTGCAAGAAAGTTTGTTTCAGGTGCACAGGTAAAGCAAAGATAGATCCTAAAGTCTGTCTCTGCAACAGGCTGCTTCAGTGTCTCAGATGGGTGGTAGTTTATAGCTGCCTCCTCAGTCCAGTGCGGTGAAGTGGACAGTGTTTTGAGAATGAACGTTTAGAAAGGCAGCAGCTGAAATGCTGTATCAGCTCCTCACAGCCCACGGCAGACTGAGCAGAAGAAGATACTCTTGCAGGAAGAGAATCCTCCAAGGCAAATGCATCCTCCTGCAAGCTGTGAGACAGCACCAGTGCACCCCATGTGGTCCTTCTCACATGGTCCTACTTGCCCTTCCACCAGCTGCCCCTGCTCAGAGGCGTTTTCTCTGCTTCAGCCACATCACAGCATGTGGCAGCCCCAAAGTCTGAGCTGAGGAAACCCCGAGTCAAATGCTGCCTCTGCAGCATTTCCTTCAAATTTGTCCTTCCTTCATCAGAACCTTCCTGACATTGAGGAGCAAACTTGTCCCACCCAGCTTCAGAGGTCCTTGCTCAGCAGAAGCTCAGACTGTAGCACTGGTGTCAGTGGCACTTTCTAGTCTTAATGCCATAGATTCTTCTTTAGAGGATTATATCTGTTCTGCCAGCCAGAGAAGCTGCAGCAGGCCATGCCAACATCACTTACCTTAAGAGGAGACAGGTCCCTGTTCAGCTCCTGGCTGACCCACAGCCCTGGGTAAATACCTGTGCTGCAGATATTCAGCAAACTGGACCCATACTAAGGCATGAAAGCTATCAACAGGAGCTTTATCCCCACTTTGGGCTGCAGTGAGGCCCAGGTCTACCTCCCCAGGATGCAAGCCCCCTTTGGGTTCCCTGCTTACCCCCCTGGACTACCATGACAAATGTCAGCCCCATGTCACATGGTGGGTTGCTCCAGCACGTGCAGCACAGAGGCACATCCTCAACTTTCAACCAGGCGATGCTCTCAGGAATGCTCTTGCTAGGCAGATCTTTCCCACAGTGCTGCTCCTGCTTACTGTCCCTTGGGTGTTCCTGGGGACATGCAAGTCTGCACTCCCCAGTTTGGGATGTTATTTTTAAGGCTAGGTGCAAAGGCTTCTAAGGCGTTTTTCAGACTGCCCACCTGGGAAGGTTTCTTCTAGCTCCAGAGGTGGCTTTTGCTTCTCAAGTCAATATTCAGCCCGCACAACCATGATCAAAAATCATAAGGCAGATCCCTCAACCACAAGATTGGTTTAAAAATGACATTATTATTATTATTGGGCATGTATAATGACCTTGGAGTCTCTGTATTTGCTTTCTAATTTTTTGAATGCCAGGTTAAATTCAGATCAGGGCTAGGAAATATTAATTTCTTTCTTTTTAAATGAAAAATCTGAGTTTCTTCTTCAATACCATGTGCCCCAAGGTTCAGACTTTGAGAGAAAGAGATAATTCCCCACAAATCATGCTGACATAAGAGAAGAGCACATTACACACGGCAATCCACTTCCTTGGCTGTGTGGTTCTTCAGGCTGATCTGCGTGTCAGGGGCAAAGCACAGGAGCCTGTAGTGAAAGCCAAGGCCTAAGTGAAATGTGTTACCTTGCCCAAATTCAAGCTCACTGGGCACCTGCACGTTGCAAAAGTGAACATGTGTGCTCACAGGTCTCACTGCATAGCTCACGCTGCGGCACTTAGGGCCTTCACACAGGGGTAGGGTGGTGTCCTGGGAGTGCTAGCTTGAACCCCAATCTTTCTTCTTTCTTGTGACGAACCACACCCAAACACACTTAAATCCGAGTTATTTAGCAAACGGAATAGTTGTTGACCTGTGGTGCTCAGCTTTCGGATGGGGCTTATATGGCCCCCAAAGACTCCCAAGGTGGTGACGGATGAACAGGAGCCCATGCTCCCCTGGATGTCATCCATGGGCTGGGATGAGAGCTCTGCTGGCAAAGCATGGGGTTTTTGCTGTGAGTTGATCCCTCCCACTGATATGCAGCTCCCAAGGACCTCCAGCCATGCACATCACCTACCCAGCTGACTAGCACAGGAGTCACCATGTGGAAGGGCTGCATCTCTGCCCCGTAACAGTGCGAGACCTTGGCCTGGCTGCCGAGGAGCATGAGGCAGAGGAAGATACCCACACCTGAAAGCACAGGACCAGCCGGCTCTGCTGAAGTATGCAAAACCCTGAAGGGCTCCTGTGCTGTACCTCAGATGAGACAGCCTTGGCGGTACTGCTAGGAGTGCAGCTGAAGGTGATGTGCCCCATACTGCTGCACCTTCTCCCCCCCACCCCCCCAGTCTTCATGCTTATTTTAGATTAAAAACAAATGGGAAAAGGCCCAGATGGAAATCTCTTCATTTAAGTTAAATAAATAATCGGTATTTTCAGTCCTTGTCTGTCTTTGTTGGATAAGGGCTTTCCTAGCCTTAGATAAGGGTTTTCCTAGCCTCAGACAAGGTTTTCTCTCAGACAAGGAGTTACTACATTATGAACTGAGGCAAAATAAGATCTGGACTGAGATATATGTTTGACATAAGCCCAGGTTTAGCGTACGTGACCTTGTTGTCATCCAAGCCTAGCAATACTTCACCCTTAAAAACAACGAAGGAAGAAACTTCCCGTTCTTCCTGAATGGGAAGAATAGTTTGAAATGGGGCAAATGTGAACCAAAATGGTCACAGCCACCTGGTTTCAAGGGGGAAGTGACGCAAGGACTGCAACACATATCCCGGGTTGGTTTTTAAAGCCATGACACACTGCTTTGCAGAGCTTGCTGTAAGCACCGTAGCTGGGAACCCTGTGCATCCTTCTGGAAGAATAAGGAGGCAGCAAATTGTGCCTTTGTCCCTCACCTACCCAAACCCAGATACTGCCCATTGGGGCAAATGCAGAGTGGGGACTCTAACTTGCCCATTCACTACTGCCTTGCTTCAAAGGGAAGGGACCTCCATGGCAATTGCTAGAAAAAAAAAGTTGAAGGGGAAGAACCACAGAATTGACTTTACCTTAATACGGCAACCTGGCCAAATACCTCCATTTACTGGGCCCTCACCTTTAGCGGTGGCTGAGAACTGATGAAGATGACTATGAGTACATTGCTAGTCTCCAGGCTTAGTTTGAAGCCCAACAAATCAATGCAAAAGAAGACTTGTCAGTGACTGCGACAGGCTTTTGGGTCCAACTACAGTATGGGATGGTCTATGCAGATACCTCTCCAGGTAGCAGAGCTCAGGGTACTGGGGCAGTTTTCACTCAGTCTAACGCTTCACATCCGTCCAAAGAAAGTGTCACACGGAGCATCAGCAGCTGTATACCATGTGTTTTAATAAACTGTATAACTAGCAGAAAAATAGTTTTGGATGTGTTTGTCCTCCTCCCCCCTAAAATAAAAAAAATCAAGTTAAAACCAAAATAGTGCCAACCCCAAAACAGAAGAAAAGAATTGTCCCAAAGCAAAGCTGACACACAATATAGAGTTGGAAAAAAAGGTCTTTGATGACATTCTTGAGTAAAGAAATTATGTTTGTAAAAGACAAGGTAGTGAATAATAAAATGCTTATTGTTTTGATCAGTTTCTCTCTCTCTGTATATATATATATGTAGATACATATATATTTATGCTGATACACCCTTGGTGGGATGAAATGGTACATCTGTAAGACAAAAAAAATAAAAGGGTGACTGTGGGGAAGGAGTAAAGAAGAAAATAAATGTATCATTTCAGTCAGTGAAGTAAGGACAATGCTCAATTCCCTTACAATGTACCATTGCACTGCTTATTGAGGGACATGCTTGTCTCTCCATGGCTATGCTGTGTCCCTGGTCCACGGATGAGCTGTGAGCTTGTAATCTGAGTGGTCTCCTTCACTGCTCTGTGTATGAGCAGTACCTCAGAAATGTATGAAGCATTCCTTCCCCTGGTTAATTCCCATGCTTTACCATGATTTTTAATTTAAAATTGATTAGTATTTCACTTTGCATTTTTTACCCCAGGTTTCTTGCATTGACTGCTATGCAGGTCTCCACAGTAAGGCGGAGCAACCCAGACGAGCAATATGCCACAGGAATGTGCCATTATCACGATGTGACTGGATGGAGGAATTCATTTTACAATGGATCCCATGCTACTTCGACCTCACACTCAGTCTGCGGAGCAAAGTCATGCAGCAACGTCAGCTGTTCTGCATTGGGTGGGCCTGTGGGTCACATCTTAATCCAAAAACAAGGATAGGAAAGAAAAAATATTTTTTATTTCCTTTTCTCCTTCCATGGAAACCTACCCCACAAGAAGAGTAGGCAATACCATTCTACACTGAGATCTCTGCTTTACTCTTAGGCAAATGAGTCCTGCATTCAAAAGAAAAGAAAACTTATTCTTCCTCCTGTTGTTATATTGCTCTTTCAGAGAACCAGCCACTGTCCATGCTTTCCCAGATCTCAGTGCCGTGCTTAACAAGCAAACTAAGCACAAGCTCATGCTGGCTGCAAAGTTCAGGTGACCAAGAAGGTATTAAGAGAACAGCTCAGTTTGCCAGCTTCTTGTAAACACCATATTGCAAAGAAGGCAAAGGCAAAACGCCCCTCTCCACACCGCCCCCAACTGCCTTCCTTCTGTTTTTTTTTCTCTCTCTCTTTCACTCTTTCTCTCTTTCTTTCCTTCTTTCTTTCTTGTACGGGGGTTCATGAAGAGAAGCAAGACTTGTGCATCACAAATGATGGAACTATCCCCACCCCAGCCAGCTTCCCACCCTACAATAACGCACAAGCCCATCTTATCCTGTACCTGCCCCCAGAAGGTGTTTGTCTCTTGATCTTTTTGAAAAATCATGCAGTCTGATCTGCTGGGGAGTTCTGTAGTGCAGGCGCCGGGTAGCTGGTTCTCCCCCTTTCCTGAGGCTCATAAGTGATTGTTTTTGGACAGATAGGCAATAAGAGCCACAGCCACCCCAACGTAGATGCCAGTTCCAATTGTGATGGACAGGACAGCCAGGAAGAGTGCTCGCCGGGAGCTGGAGCTTGCATGGTGGAAGTCCCCCTTGGCTACTGCTTTGTTTGTCTGCAAGATACACAACAACAACAATGCAATATATTTATTTGTTTCATCTGGAAATGAAGATGTGATGCTCATTTCTTGGCTGAAACATGATCCTGGTATACGACAGTAAACTGGTTGGAAATCAAATACTTTTTTAGTCGAAGGTTATTTGCACAATTAGGATGATGATGGAGCCAATGGCACCTCAAGTGGTATCTTTAAGTGCCTTTAAGCTTAAACAAGCCTCCCCTGACAACATGGACAGATGGACTGTGAGCCAAGGGTCTGCCATGTCGCCTCCAGACACAGCTACAATCCTGCTTCTGTGAGTGGCTGGATTCCAGCCTGGCTGGGAAAGGTAACAAGGGAAAAGCCCTTTAAATGTGCCACTTGCACAAACACGTTCTTCAAAGTCAGCTGAAATGGTCAATCTGTTCTTACCTGGAGAAGGACAAGAGGGACTGAATTTTCCCTTCTAGTGCAGTGCTTTTGAGCATACTGACAAGGTGGAACAACTGGCCCAGGTTCACCACCACAGAGAGACCAGACACCACCAGTTACCTTGCATCCACCTTAGGCCTGAGCCTTAGTGCAGGACAAACACCTAGGAAACCAGAGCTAGTAGACACTCTTTCAGCCTTGATTCAGATGAACACTTATGCAAACAAGCAGGGCAGTTCCCTTGGTTATCAGAGGGATGACGCCCATGCTTAGTGGGGCCGTTGGTGTTGGAGCCATGGTCTTCTCTCTTGGGGGTGGTGCATTCAGCTGGATAGTGTTAAAGTGGCTTTCGCGTCTCTTGCTATGGTTCTCAGTAGCTCAGAAGACTAATCCAAAGCTCTGGTAATTGTATCACATCTTCTATGTAGCTTTGAGTACCTAAGCAGGTGCCTTCACTTCAACCTGATCAGCTGGAGTTCCCAAAATTATATGCAAGGCATTTAGGCTTGAGCACAATGATCCTCACAAAGCTACAGCTTGTTAGTACAGCTGTCGATAATGAACACAGAAAGCAGAATTGCAGCTGAGTGGGGATTGTCTCCTGTGATGATCCTACAGCCACGCTGACATCAGCGGGATGGCCACTGCAGAAAGCTACATCTGGAGTTTGAGAAGTATTCTTCTAACACACCTTCCAGGCACCTTTGAGCCCAAGAGCCAAGACAAAGCAAAATCCCTGCTCAAAACAGGCAAAGGAAAGCTAAAATTGGACGGGACAGATCTACCCATTGACGAGAACACCTAATGCCATTTCAGGGGGTTGCAGTCTTGCAGCGTGATGAAAGGAGGGTGTAATTTTTATAGACCGTGGTGTGATATCAGCAGGGTCACCCGGCAGCCAGTAACAGATCTGTCACCTACAAGAAAGGTCTTGTAGAAACATGTGAACTCCTAAGTTCTGAGACAGCTTTTGTTCCCTCGTTACAATGAGTGAGGAATTCGTAATGCTTTAATTGTATTTCTCCACAAATGCTCGATTTTCTGGGACACTTTCTGCTTCAGTGTCATCTATTGCTCTATTTTTGTCTTTTTTTTACTGTCTTGCTACTCAGAGCAATTTACAGCAGCGAAATGACAAGCTTCCGTGCTGAAAAAAAGGCTTCTGGCCTTTCTGTCAATGACTTTATTAGGAGAACTGTCTCTTCTCACTCATCAACCTTATTTTTTAAGCATAATGCCTTATAAATGTTTCAGGCAGAAACAATGTCAAACAATACATATGAAAAGAGAGAGAGAGAGACGAGGCTGCAGGCAGGAGGAAAATTATCATTTCAAAACAGCAACATAATAACAACTCACAGGCTTACACCTAGTGTAAACTAGTCCTTTAGTCCTATAGTCCTTTAGTTTAGATGGGGAAGGCATCCTGCTCACTTGCAAAGGATGTCCAGCCAGGCCTCTCAGCAGGGTGATCAGGGATTTCATGAGCTTCTTCTCTGTGACCTCCAAACACTCAAAAGAGGAGCCCTTTCCGGAAAAATGCCAGGGGCTTTGGGGATCATGGAAATATTTCTTAGGGTCGCTTAAAAGTCTTGGCAAGGAACGCAGAGAAAGCTTTAGAAAGAGTTGGTCATTCAGCTCTCAAAGATTTTCTTCAAGCATCTGCTACCCATCATAGCTTGAACAGAGAGGCTCTTATTCACAGAAGTTAGGTCAGATTTGTCAGGCAAAGGTAAATGCACAGCACTGAAGCTATGTGAGGGTAAAAAGATGTAAACAGTTTCAACCCCCAAAATGGAGGGAAAGTTTGAAAATGCTGGAACATTTCAATTTGACATTTCTGAAATGCCACGTTATGTTATGGAAAATTCTGCAACATTTTGGGCTGACCTCTTTTAAATGAAACTTTGTACAGTCTCAAAACAATATTTTTTCACTTAAAAATAGATGGAAACCCAAGGGGAAAAAAACCCCATTAACCAAAATGTCAAACAATCTGAAAACCTGACAGTATATCTTGATTGGATTCAATAAAAGAGGTCAGATCTACCCAAAATGATGTGTTAAGCGACCCAAAGAGATTCGGAAGGCTGATTTGTCAAGCATTAACAGCCTTTTTTCTTATAGGATCTTCAACCTAGCAACAAACCTGCTCACAAAGAACAGCTTTTTTTTTTTCTTGATGAGCTTTTTGAGGACAGCCCTGACCTTTGTGAAAGGATTGCACCTATGGTGAAAATCCAACCTCCCATTAAAATTTTCAGCCCAGCCAAAACCAGATGTCTTGTATTAGTCACGTGCTGCCATGGAGTTGCTGAATTTTGCAGCTCCTGTCATGACGATATAGCTTGATTTTGCTTGGGGAATAGGCATGCACTTTCACAGAAGTTCTAGTTTCCAACAAATTACCTAATCCGAGTGGGTTTTGTTCTTTTAACCTAATGCATACTTTGTGACTTAGCAAAATCAAATCCCTCCTATATCAAATTCTGAATGTAGAGTGCATAGGTAAGGGCACACGGGAAGGACAATTTTATATTCCTCCTTTAATCCATTCGGAAACGTTTCCATTGAGATGGAGAAATCGCCAACACAGAAACCATCCTCCACCGGTGTAAGACTAGTCCGAAAGGATTCACTTATCACTAAGAAAATTCTTTGTTGCTGTTTCCTAATTAGCAAAACAATCCCATTACTTCCTGATGTCACTATATGCAAATTACAGCATTTCTGCAGGTTTAAGCTAAACAGATCTGGAAAACAGTTATTTGACAAAATGCAACTAAGGCCAATTTTAATAGGTTAGCATCTGGCAACTAATAGGCAGCTTTTCTTGAACTTTTTTTTTAAACATGGATCAGATCTTTGGTATCTCTGTGCGTTTTGAGGAATGCTCTTGGTTTTGGTACCCATCCAACAGCTTATGACCCAAACCCTTTGATGCCTGACACAGAGAAGTGACACTCTATTTGGGGACTTCCATGCCAGGCATGCCTGTGCTCTAGCAAACTCCATGTAGGAAATGAGGACAAGGAATATGTCGTGTAGATCAGAAAGCCCCGTCAGACCCAGCCTCACCAGCTTTTCCTTGTTGTGGTAGAAAAGGTGAAAACAACGGTCATTAAACCTAAAAAGAAACCAAGACATCTAAATGCAGACAGTGGTCAGGCTGTTCACTTGTCTTCACAGTGTCTATATCTTGGGTACCGCTAGCTGAAAGATAAAACTTGTCTACTTGGACAAGTCCAGTCCTCTGCTTTGGACTGGCCACCTAAGCCCATGATCAAACACCACAGGCAGAGATGCAGTGATTCAAGTCTCCAGTGCCAAAATAGGTGCAAGTACGGAGAGCGATATCTGTTGCAGACCCTTCTTGGTAATTGATGCCACCCACAACACCGGGACTGCAGGCATCAAAACAAACTCAGCCTTCCTTTCTAACACATATTTTTGGGTCAAATGATAAATGTTTTCACAATGCCACTGTGGTTAAAATTGCTCAGAAAAAGAAAAAAAAAAATTTAGCTAATTTAAAAAAAAAAAAAAAAGTATTTCAGATAAAAATATTGAGTAAGGAAAATACCCCACCAAATTTTGGTTAAAAATGAGGTCACATTTATGGCGTGCTAGTCTGCAAACTAGTGCAAGGCAGGATGTGTTGGACCGACGCTGTCTCCACTTTCACTAAACAGCCCCATCCTGGATGCCAACAGTGCCTGTGATGGACATTCTCTGTGCACCCCTGGGTGCCACAAGTGCCCCAGTCTACGCAGAAGCCTGGCCTGAAACGACAAAGCTCTGCATCCACCCAGGCATTTCTGCTCAATTGGAGGTGGGGATGGGGTAATTTGCACCACCAGGGCCCTTGCCAAGCCCCTGGGGCTGATGTGCCAAATGGTACAAAGGCACTGTTTGTCCAGCCTTTCACACCCAGCCTGGAAATGGGTTTCTGCGAGCTCCTCTTGGCGGACTCAGCTCCAGCCTCACTGAAGCAATATTTGCTTTTGTTACTTCTTACCCCTGAAAATCAAAGCCCCAGCTATGAATACTACCATGCTGAATACTTAGCTGATATTAATTAGTCCATCATGCTTGACTCTGAGGGTAATGCAGCCAGGACTGGTGCAAGAATGAAGATCCAAATGCCCTACTAACAAAGGGTTTAATTCACTACAGCCTCTTCAAGCTAAGTACCTTAATTTAAGTAGTAAGGAATACAAACAGCTATTCTAATGGACTTAAAAGTGGCTGCAGAACTAAGCAGTTTTCCTAATCAGAGTTATATTATCTGTGGAGTTTTATGGTACTTCTATCCATTTGTTTCTTCCCTTCCCTGGCAAGACCGTGGCTGGCAGCCAGACGATTGATGAACCGATCTAATACAGTCTTTGGGCAGCAGCAGGGCCAACAGGTTTGATAAACAGGGTAGGGGACGAGTGCAAGACATGGGATGAATTACGAGTGGGGGATAATTCATCACATAGCACCAGGCAAGTTCTCTCACTGCACGGCCAGAAGATGAGATACTTTTCTTGCAAAGGGTTTGTATCCCTGGACTACCCCTGCCTCTTGGTTTTCCCCTGGTCTGTGTCCTCTGGATGCCCAGATATAACTATCAACTTGCCAGCTACAGGCCCAGGTTGTGATGAAGGCTGGGTACTCCAAAGCTGAAAACAGGGGCTTGAGCAAATACCAGCCCCCCATTCCTCTCTTTAGAGGCTTTGGAAGTAAGCCAGGAAAGTGAGGAGGGGCGGGGGAAGAAGGGTTAAGGAGATCTGGAAGCTTTATCTTACTTTGTGTAACTAACAAAATGGATGTCCTGTTGTTTAGAAACACTTTCAAAGAACTTCCCTGGAGTTTCCACTTAAGCTTCTGAAAAACATATTCATCATGTCTCTGGGCTGCATGTTTTATAGGCTGAGAGAAGATGAATACTGTACCTCCACAGCTGCAAGGCCAAAAAATTCTGCTGCATCCCACAGTGACTCATATATCATACTCACAAAATACCTTCTGGTACGCTGTATCTGGAAACAAGAAACACATTGCTCACAATTATTAATCCTGCCTCATCTCCCTGAGGCTGGAGAGCAGGAATGGCTCCATGTAGGAGGAGAAGAGGGTATCCTGACCCCTTTGGTCAGGTGATGGGAGGATTTCTTTTCGCTTCATGGGAAGAAATGGCCAGCAGGGAGCAGGGATGCATGGCCTCCGTGCAGCCACTGGCCAGACCTGGAGTCTTACTTCAAGTGACATGCAAAAAAATGCCACAAAATGAGGAGTAACTCATACAGATAATGCTTCTGCTCCCATATCTTCTCATATCTCTCTTCTGGTCAAAAACTCTGGCTACTGTTTTTAACTTGCCCAACTTGTACTTCTGCTGATCTCAAATTTTTGGGCAATACCTTCCACCTTCGGACTTACACCACTTATTTTCACTGGCAGTGAGAAAAAGACTCAGAGTCTTTGTGAAGCATACAGATGGAAAAGGGTGAAGTCAGGATTTGCCTCTGAAACATGACTGACAGCAGGGAAGTGCCAGTCAGCAGGGGAAAGCATGGGGCTGGCAGACACCCGGTGTAGGGGTTGGGACGTGGCAGGAGAGTTTTCAGTCCTGAGAAGACCATCAAAGGGACTATGGAGTGCCATCAAACAGCTCCACAGGCAGAAATGGTGATCTAAATAAATGACAAATGGTTCTTTGTCAGGCATTTGCAAATTCCATTATGCCCATAGTATAACAGAGACTTCAGCCTGTGGCAACTTGCCTTTCAGGTACCAAAGAGCTCTTCTGGAGGTTTCCATCATTTCTGCTGGGAAGTTGGCCCAGGAAATGGACATGAGTCTCAAGCAGCCATTCCCTGTCTGGAACTTACTGTGGAAACAGTGGGGAGCAGGTGTCACCTGAAATGGAGGCACTTCTAAACAGATACACAAACCTCCTAGACTCAATGCTGGACTTAATCTCTACTGATGCTTAAGTTTGTTTTCCTCTTCAAAGGAAGTCATCTAACCTAGTCTAATCTAGCCTTCAGACTGCAGTGTCCAAAACCAATTGCTGGATCATCTTCAGGAAATTCCCATCCACACTCCAGTGTTGATAGGTAGAGAGTAGATAAAATGCTTGGGATTGATGTCTTTCCTTCAGTGAGGGATCAATCCCACCCTGAGCATTTATGAGATAAAAACCATAAGATCTTGACCATAACCTGCTCTCTCACTGTCTGGTAGCACTGATGTCCAGTTGGGATGGCTGATAAGGACCTTGAGATAGTAAATGCCTAGCCCACATGGAACTTCCCCTGGGGCAGTGCTGAGATACTATGAGTACTTGGGTAGCAGTAACAAGAGGATGATACAGGGATGTCACCAGAGTTTCATTAACACACAGAGAGGTGATAAACTGACATATCCAGCTGCTGCTGCTGCTTTGCTCAAGGCTTTGCCAGATGTCCTAAGTGCTCTGCTGCACCTCAGAGAGACAAAACAAAATCCAGCATGAAAACTTACCCCTGAAGGACTTCTTTCAACAATGAATCCTCATTCTAGTAAATAGGCTTGTGCTCTCAGTGGCCAGAGCATAGCACTGTGCAGTGTGAGTGCAGACACTTGCTGCTTCCCATCAGCAGCCCCTCTGACCTGCCTCACCCCCTTCCTTACCATGACTGTTCAGCAAGGCAATGAAACAAACAACAGGCTCATCACAGTGGAGGCAGGAACAGCCACCTGTGTGTGGGCAGTGAAAAGGACAGGCTGGTGGCCATCCTGTGTCTGGAGTAGCCTCCTGTACTGCACTTCAAGGACAAGTGTAGTTTAACCAAATGTTGCTCCAGCAAGCCCTTCAAGTGGCATTTCCTTCTTTGTGAGCATCACCTTCTTTGCTTTGCAACAGCATAGGAACTTCCAGCCTGGCGAAAATCCCACCAACCTCCTGAATGGTGATGGGGCAGATGAAAACCAAGTGGCCTGAGTGAAGGGATTTCTACTGCCACCAAATTAAATGATGCTGTGTTGGTGGAAGGAGATGTACTGGGAACAATATTTATTCCTGGAAACCCATGAAAGGCTCAGGAGAAGAAAGTGTGAATGGGGAAAAGAGGGTGTAAATGGAGACCAGCATAAGTCTGCCTCTCCTGCATGATCAACTTTCGTAACATCTGGGTTTGAGCCATCAGATCATTTTGGTATCAATGTTTTCTGCTGGAATTTGAAAATATGACGTAGATGAGGACGTGATTCAGCCCCTGGCTGGTGCTGCCTGTGGCGTTTGATTGTGTATTCAAGTGCAGATAAAACTATAAATGTTTGAGTGAGATTTCAGCACTCGGAAAAACAAGAGCATAATAACGAGAACAGCAGGCGTAAAAGGCCTGAACGAGCAGAATGCAGAGAGATGTTTTTAGACAAGCTCCACAGCAACAGCAGCTCATTTGATTGCACTTGAGAGAATGAGACCTCAGCCTGTGATTCGAGGGCAATTCTGTTTTCCTAGCATATACAGGATTTTGGATGTTTACGGTAAAGAAGATGATTTCACCCCTCCACTTTGTTTCTAGCCCTCAAGCAGATGTTGCCATTTTGTGACGAAAGAGGAGAATAAAACTTGGGAAAGGTGACACGTGGTGAAGCCTAGTTTACACACACACAGACATGTGCCCACACAGACTTACACACAGCTAGCATGGGTTTGTGTTCTCACATAGACATATACATGATCTGCCTAGAGGTTGGATGCAGCTACCTAGGCACCACTTAAGTCTATCAACCAATTATTAGTGACCAATTCAGTCCCAAGGGGCTCCTTTATTTTTCCCATTTAGATGGCTCTTTGTTTCTTCTTTGTTTGAAGACACAGAGTTTAAAATGTGAGCATTACTCAGGAAGGGAAATCTGGAAGCGATTCCTAGTTTTCAGATTCCATTTTGTGAGTGGCAAGAAGTTGCCCTCAGCTCAGGGGACATCACAAGGTACGTTTTGCCTGTGGTGCCCCTACCCCTGTCGCAGGATCTGGATTGGGACTGATTGGACAGTGCCACAGAGGAGTCTGCATTTCAGGACTGTCAGAGTCTCTTGATAATGCATTTGGTGTGTGGTCAGCAACAGAGGTCACCAAGAGGCTGTGGAGTCTCAATTCTTGGAGATATTCAAAACCCCGCTGGACATGGTCCTGAACAACCTTCTCTACCTGACCCTGCCTGATCAAGGAGGATGGTCTAGATGACCTCCAGAGGTCTCTTCCAACCTCAACCATTCTGTGGTTCTGTGTTTTTGTGAAGACTTGACACTTGTACAAAGTTGTGCAAGGTGTTGTTCAACTGTCATTTTGTTTATACACAAATATTCCTGAAAAAATTCCTCTCTGTGTTTCACAGGCAAAAGCAGGGCTTTTAAAGCCCTGTGATGACTTTGTTAGGGCTCTGCTGAAGGACCTGCTAGAGATTAGGTTTTGGAAAAAGGTGCATTCGTATCTTTCTACCTCTATCCTGTTATATAAAGCTGGTGTAGAGAGTAGATGCCCTCTGTCCACATCCAACCCTACCGCTCCGTGACCCTCCAACTCCATTTGTATCAAGATGCAGTGCGTGGTCCCAGCCTGGGTAGTTGTGGATCTTAGACCTCACCATTGGGACCTTTTCTGTCCATGAGGATGGCCACATGACCCCACACTAGCCATGTGGGTATGTGTTTCATGTGGAGCAGTGGCATCAATCCCATCTCCAAGCTGGGGGCTCATCATTTTGGCCCAATTTGCTATCCCTTGGGGTAGATTAGCCGGCCATTATGTGGTACCGTTGCAACTCAGAATGTCCACAGTACCAAGTGAGAGGAACATAGTGAGGCACCAGCTCTGTGCCATTTGGCGTGACCTGTCTTTTGTTTTGTTCTGGTTCCTTCTATCTGCCTCTGTTCCTCTTCCTCATTTGTGATGGGAGGAAGACCATGTCAGTGAGTACTTTACATTCACTGCAGTGGCCCTGATCTCTCTTCCCTCCAACACAAGTCACACAGCAGAGGAAAGGGTAGAAGATGCTGCCCAGTGCTGCCAGAGAGAATCTCAGCCCTGGACACCCACCTCCTGCCCTGGGAACAGACAAGAAAGGGGTGGTGGGCCAGGGAGGTGACGGGGGTTTCTGCCTTGGGCACCCTGAGCCACACTTGGGGGGAGGTCAAGAATGGGGAAAGAGAGTCAGAGACACTGCATGTTTGAAAGTGTCCCTGGGGTGGTTTCTCCTCCTGAAAGGAACAGATTTGATCAGAAAATGAGTTCCGCCAGTTCTGAACTCTCAATTTTCTCACCTGCAGGTGCCCCTATTTCAGTTGAAACTATATCTCTGGGTTTTAAGTGAATTATACAATCTGCTATCTAATAGGTCATTAATGAGTTTTTGAGGTAGGATAAGAACTCTTGTGCTAAGATTCACCCTTGTTTGTTGATAACAGTAGCTTTCTCAGCTTTGTGTCACAATCACCCATGATTTCTCTATATGTAATCTGTGTTACACTGTTCTTTACCTACTCCCAATTTCATGTGTTGAGGACATTCAGAGTAGCTCTTTTTGATCTGTTGTTGGCAGAGCCTGGTTTCCTTAGGACAGTTTTTTTTCCCAGCATGTGGGGTGGGTTATATGGAAGTGTTTCCCAAGCATTGTTCCTTGGGGTACCATTTGCCAGACCAACCTGCAAACTCTGCAATCTTCTGATCCCCACCGATGCTGCGATGGCATCTTTCTAGGCAGGAGACCCAAACGAAGCTATTTCTGAGAAACATTTTGTCATTTGATATGTTAACTAGTAGGGTAAGAAGTTATCAGGCACTGTGGACTCTGCAGCATCTAACAGTGCATGTGAGGTAACTTACTCTTCTTTCTTCAAGGAGCAAATTTACCTTGAATGAACTCAATTTTTTGATAGGGTACTTCAGGCATGTCCACAAAGTCACCAGAGATCAAATGATGAAGACCACCTCTTTCATATGACAAGACCCTTTCTCCCCTTTCCATTCCTTCTACTTTCTTGAAGCCCACAAGAAACACAGTATTGGGAACAAAACCTGAAAAATTTATTTTGTCTTGTATCACTTCTCTGTTCACTTTAAACCTTAATGCTCTTTTCTACCCCTGTCTTGGAGAGGCAACATAAGTGATGCAACTGGCTTTAGCAGGCAGACACAAGGGACCGTGTGACCAGCGGGGTGATTAATATGGAGCAAGAACCCTGCTGCTCTGAGGCGCTCCATGGATTGTGTTGAGCGGGACTGAGGAAAATGTCTGACAAGCACATGCTGGGAGAAAGCTCTTCTTGGGTTCCCAGCACATTTAATCCAACATAAAAAATTCTGGGGCAACCAGGGTCACAGGCTGTGTGTGTTTTAACATACCATCTCTTCAGTATGTCAGAATGTTTAGTGGATTTGCTTTATAACTGGAAACAACAGCAAGTAATTAAGAGCCTGATGATCCTGCAGCACTCTTGCAAGGAGAATAACTTTAGTGGGGATATACCACTCTTAAGAGTCCAGTCTGAATAAACCATCAGGAGTTTGCCTTTAATTTCCATGCGGACAGGAATGAGGCCAAACTGAAAGAAAGTTTTCTGCCAATGCCAGTAGGCCAGGTTCTCAGTCCTTTGGAGACACTGGAAGGATTCATGTTGATCCAATGTGGCTGGAGAACAGGGCTCAAAATTACAGTGTTTCTGAGCTTGCAAGATCCTCTGGAAAGATATCTGTGTCTTTTACATACTTCTCATTGGAAAATGCTGTTTTATCGCTAGGATAAAATGCCCACCTAGGTCAGCTCAGTAGGGCTGCTGTGACCTGTGCTGGCTGAGGATTTGCATCTCAGTAGGTAGACAGTAAGGCTTGATATCGAGGAGCCTTGGAAGTCCAGCCTTGCTTTTGCTGGGGAGTGCTCCAGATGAACAGAGACAGAGCATAATGCTGCACGGAGCCTGAATCACTTCCTGGCATTAACCAATGGCTCTCCAACCTCTCCATTCTTCACTCTGGTCCCTTGGTTTGATTTAAATTAAAGAATAATGCCCTGTTTTTATTCAGATTTTTAAATCAGCCAAACCACCTTCATGTAAAAACAGGGAAATGGAGGCAGGAAGGGGGGAGTGGGGTGGTCCTGCAAGGAAAGGCAGAAGCTGCAGCAAACTCAGGCTTTTGAAAGGCATCCCAAGGCCACTAAACTTCTTTTATTTTAACATCAATCAGAAAGAAATCTCACTAAATCGCAAAGGCTTCAGAGAGTGTCTACACGGAATATTTGCTGGTTTAATTGTATTGCTTTAAGAGGCAAATCAGTTTACACTCTCAGACCTTTTTGTACCAGCCAGCTCTGCAATAAGTTAACTTTCAGAGTATGACTGAGGCTGTTCTTCCCTGTGAAGAAAGACTGTTTTTGAAAAGAGGCAAGGAGCTTCATTTAGGAGCCCCTAGAAGAAAGTGACTGAATTAATTTGGGTTCTGCTGTCAGAGGGGTGCATCTGACACAGCAGGAAACCCTGAAGGGACGCCCCCCCTTGCAGGAATGCCAGATAGCTCATGTGTCCGTGCAGCTTGGATGATGGGGGAGAGCTGCCCAGCATGAGGAATGGGATGGGCTGAGAATCCCTCACCTTCCCTCCTGCTTATCTGGACAACAAATGGACTTCATCATCTGTGGGAGCCCTACTGTTCTGCTTACCTGATGAGCAGAATTGGCCAATGGATTGAAAAGTTATCAGTGAGGGCTGATGGACAGGCAGACAGACAATTACAAAGGCCACAAAAAATTAATATGAGCTGCAAATTTCCCTAGTGTATGGGTTATGCATGTATGGTACCAGCAAGGAAATGCCCAGCCTTGATTTGCTATTGATTGCATCGGGAATGCCCTCGCAGATGATAGAGCTGCAAGACAGCTAAATAGCAGTGAGCCATAAATTCAATTCCTGCAAACCGCTGATGGTCTGCTTTCCCAAGAGCAAGCTGGAAGTGCCAGGCATGGCCCTACAGAGCCCAGGGGAAAAAAGCAGGACCCAAACTTCAGTCCCTTCTCTTTCTACCCACCACCGTTCCCCGACACCAGCAGCAGCTCCCTACTCACATAGTCAGCACTTCCCTGTCTCCTGAGTTTGGCTCCAAGCCCAGAAGACAGCAGCAAACCCCGCGGGGTTTCATGAAAGTCTTGTTTCAGGTGTCTCAAAGCTCTGGGATCCCCTGTGAGCAGTGACAGAGAACAGCCCTGGGCAAAATTAACTCCTTCTGGCAGACACTTAGGTGTCTTGCTTTGATGTTAAAAATTTGATGTCTTACCTTTCTCTTCTGATTAAAATGATTAACATCTCCTCCCTACATAAAACAAAATGTCTTGGTTTGGTCAAGTAAAACATTAATTTTAATGTAATTAAATGTTTGTTATGTTTAACATATATATAACAATTTTGTTAATGTTTAGTATTTTGTTAATGTTTAACATTAACAAAAAATTAATTAAATTTCATTTAATTGCATATACTTTTTTCTTTTTTTGATGCTTCATTCCCTGAAAAATGTTGAAGAAGAGCATAAAGGACTGTCATCTCCAAATACTGCTACCTCTGACACCAGAGATTTGAAACTGTATTTTTTTTGCCTTTTGAACTCAGCAGCAAAGTGTTTTCTTTCAAGGGACTGTCTCAAAGGGGAAATTCTATTAGAAGCTGTACTTCTGAATTCATAATTGAAATTTTACCAATGCACATATCGTGGATATTATTTGGAACAACATTGTGAAAGTATTACAGAAGTATATGCTTGCTCTGTTCTTAAAATCCTCTCTTCCTATCTGCTTATGGCACCACCGGAGACAGGTTATTGGGTTGGATGCACCCCTGCTCTGACCCAGAATGTTCATCTATTCTTAGGAGGGCTCAGCATTGTTGGTTTATAATGCAGGATGATACGCTGAGTTAATCCATTATGCTAATATGCTATTCCCATATTTATTTAACAAAGGACTGTTGATTTTGCTGACATAAAAATTGCACCTATTTAGTGTGAGAGCTAAAGTCACCACATTTTGATCAAAAAAATCTGTTTATTATGATTGAAGTACATAAAAAGCACTGTGAACTACCGGCTCCCTTAAACTTTCTGCTCAGATTTCTGTTCCCATTTTTACTGGAAACCTCTGAGCTGGTAACAAGTATGGGAATAAGGCAGTGGATTCTTGCCTTTCTGATAGAGATACTTCTTTTAAAACAAAATTTAACTAATTTTTTCTCTCTTTCTCTTCTCTCCTCCATTTGTTTAAATGTTATCACTGATTGTCCAATAGGTTTTATATTTACACAGCAAAAAAATATTGACCAGAGTCCCATGAAAAATACAACTGTGACATTCCCGAAGATAGAAACTCAGGAGAAAGGTCTTAAAAGCTCTAGAGGAGGAGAAAAGAAGAAGGAGGAGATCTTTTAATAATTTTAGAACAACTCAAACTGCATTCAAGATTAAACAGAGATACAGGCAAGGGACTGAACATGAAAAGTGACATTTCTTTCTGACCAAGGAGAGAAAACAGTGCCAAAAAATGTGTTGAACACAAATGTGTGCTATTAGAATTTTTTAAAAATTGTGGAAATTAATTTGAGCACTTTATATAGATAGTTTTGAAGTATTTCACATTGCATTTGAGCTTTTCTTTGGTTTTTTTCTATATATATACATTAACCAAACCTTTCAGATGAAAAATTTCTTTCCAGTTGAAAAAAGGGACTTGTTTTGTTCTGCTTGAAAATGTATTGATATGGGATGCTCCAACCTTTTCAAAATGTTTTTGAAAACCTTCTGAGACAAGAAATTTCTCAAACCAACTCTTTTCTGAAATGCATACTATATATATATATATACACACACACAAAATCTTAACAAATCAACAAAACTTTGGTGCATAAATTCTCATTTGGATCTAATATCGGTCATTATGCATTCAATTTTTAATTGCCTTTCAGTAACCAACACATGTTGCTTCTTCTTAAATGTGACCCTTTCTGAGGAAGCTGCTCCTCTTGTCAGGGCTGGGATGGCCTCAAGTGAACAAACTCCTGTGGAGCAGTGACCCTCCTGAGAACAGATGGCCTGGACCTATGCTGTATTTTGCGCCTGCTGCTGGATGCAGACCTGAAGCTACCTGGGAAAACACCTAGAAGGGGGATACTAAGGAAATTATTCCTGGCTAGGATGCTCGTATTGTGGGAGAGACCTGGAAACTGCAGTTGGTAGGTGGCGTGATCACCGCAGTACAAAGAAGATATTCTCCATCCTTCACGCCTAGCCCCCAAAACCATCCTTGGATGGAAGGAGAATGAATAAGGAGAAGAAAATGTGCTGTAAGACAGGCATCCTACCCAGACACCCACCAGCATCTACTAATGCCAGCAACACCTCTGCACAGGCTGAAGAAACTGGAGGGCATGCTCATCTCTTGACTCAACTTCATACTTAGTAGAGGAGGACTCAACAAGATCTCATTTTTCACTATGGGGAAAGTTCATCAGCTGACCTGGAACAATTCATTTGCATTTGTCACCATTGCTATTGGCATGGGAATGGAAGGTCTAACCTTGTATTAAGCTGTCAACACCCTGAAATGACTGCTCCATCTTTCCTATGACTCAGCATCTGCAAGACAAGAATTCCATGTTCTCCAGCGATAACACATCACAGTGTTGTCGTGCCAGCAGACACCAGCCCCTAAGCTGTTGTGTACAAAAGTCCTCTCTCCTACAACTACAGTACTCCCAGGCAGATGGTCCTGTGTTTCAATGGTGCAGGGCTTGCATGAGTGAGGAGTCTACCAAAGGGCTTTATCTCAGCCCTTGCTCTTTCCCTGTAGACTTCTTCCCCTTTGATGTCCTGTAACTCATTTCTGCTCATCTTGTCACCCTTCTGCTCCTAATTCACCCTCTCTTTCTTCTATCCAAACAGCAACCCTGCCTTTGCATTTTGTGGACATTATCTCCACATTTTAAAAGGGTGCAGGCTGTCTGAAGGGTGGAAGGTGTGGTATGTTGCATTCTTATGTGGAGGGTTTCAGCAGGAAAAGAGCTCTCTGCAGAGTTGGGGCGTGGGTGTATAGAAGCCACCCAGGAAGCAGCACCACCTTCCCAGGGGTGGGCAGCTGGAAGGAGCCCAGCAGCAGCCAGACTGAGCTGGAAAGGCTTTGCTCATTCTTCTGCTGCACAGTGAGCAGGGCAGAAAGAGAGATCGGGGAAGCTCTCCAGAAAAGCTGCTGCTGAGGAGTGAGTCACCTGCCTGAGCACTAATAACAGCCTCTCCCAACCCAGTTTGTCTGCCGGAATCACAGAAGGACCAGCAAGCCCCCACACCTGCAATGCCTTAAGCAAAAGAGTAAGTGAGGGACCCCTGCAGGTCTTGCAGCACAGAGCTGCTGGTTTCACCTCCATGATGGCAAGAACATCCTGCTAATGTGCCTTCATCATGCCTGAGTCAGCTCTTATTCCTGCCCTCAGGAAGAAAGCAAACTGGCTTGAGACATGTATCCCTAATGATTCTCTAGCTTTGGAACTCTCTCTTCATCCAGCATCTTACTAACGCCTGCAATAACCACCTTATAATAGTTTTCTTGCTGCAGGCTTGCTCCCTGAATCTCCTATTGCCATACTAAGAGAAACGAGCAGGATGGAGCAGAGCTGCTGCAATTCTTACATTGGTGTGCTGGGACCATTTTATTTTTGATTCATGGGACCCCCAGTCAGAATATTTGCTGCTTTGATGATAACTGGTGGAAGGAAGAGGCCATCCCAAAGGTCTCTTCTCCCTTTAACAAACTGCTCCACAGTGGTAGGGCTCTTCCTCAGTGGAAACCCATTAGCATACAAACATAAGTTCTGATTGTCCAACAGGGAGAGCACAGATTGCTAATAAGGATCCTTCTTAGTGGCTCTGAGGGGTCATCAACAACCTGGCCAAGTTTTTTAATATCAAATTATTCCAGAGTGTACAAACAAGAGCTGAAGTCTGCTTCTTTTATCTTTCCCTCTCCTTCATTCTGTTGCAGACATACAGCAAACATCTCGCTCCGTGCGATTTAATTGGCATTTCTGTGTCTGCCAAAAGTAATGAAAAATGAAAATCAAAAGCTCCCCTCTCCAGCCAGTTGGCTTGTCTAGCAGCAGACAGGTCAAGCCTGAACAGTGGCTGCTGCAGACGCCAGGTCCCTGTCAGCAGGAGGGCGGTGTATTTGTGTGCATGTCCCTGTCTGCCTGTCCTGCACCAAGTGGGACCGCTGCGGAGAGGCAGGGAATGCACAAACACATTCACTGCAGGAGGACACGACCAACATTACACACTCTTTCTGTGAAGGGGGATAAAAGCCTTGGCAGGACACCCTGGATGAAGAGATGCTCTGTGAAATGCAAACCTCAGGAGGTTTGCAGGCTCCTTTTGATTTGAAAGGACTTTGCTTCTTGCTCTCCAGTCCCCTCCTTTTAAGGTACTTTTAAGGAGCAGAGTGTGCTGCCCTGGGTGTCTGGCAGGATGACAGCCGCTATGGAGAAAATCCCTTTCACATCTAAGTCCCTTTAGCTTGGCCATCTCACGTCCAGGACTACTCCATCACAATCAGGCAGGCAGAGGAATGCTATAAACCTGCCTTTGCTTTTCCTGCAAAACCCGGTTGAAAACCCTTCATGTTAAATACAGGATGCCACTTTTCGTGGCAGGGATCAGCATGCCACACTACTACAGCATGGGTTGCCATTGATCAGCTGAGCTGCTGACAGTACAGGAGTCAGTGCCCTCTGCCTGCCCTAGCTTGCAATAACGATGGTACAGAGACAACAGCCTGCATCCTGGGCTGAGCTAATGGGCTTTACCTCAGCCTGGGGCAGGCTAGGAACCAGTGTGCCTTGGGATCTGACAGCTCACGGGCCACATATCTTGAGTTTACTAGCACCCCGATCTTCCCAAGAGCTCAGCCAGCTGGGGACAGAGGGAGGGTGCAGGCAATGCCAGACTGTTGTTAAAACTTGCCTCCTAGGTGGGTCCCTGAGTAAGAGTAGAGTAATGAAAAAGATCTGGTCTGCCCCTGGGGACCAACTCTTCACAACTCGCTCAGAGCGATTTCAACTGTGTGGTGAGGGGAGACGAGGAGCAACAGACCCATCTCATTCACGCAGCAGCAGTTTTACACAAAAGGATATGGGAGAGGATGGGCCACGTCCAGAGGTGGTAGCAAGTGAGCAGGGTGAAACTCTGGATGCAGATATAAACCGGGTAGGTGCTTAAGCATCTTCCGCACTGCAACAGTGGAGCTACAAAAGGAGGGCTGCGCTAGTGAGGCACAAAGCTTGCCCTGGTCTGATATCTCTGTTGCATTTGTCCAACAGAAGATTTCAACAGGAAGTCATTCACATGGGGAGGAGTTTGATAATTATTTCAGAGCTTGCTCGCTCTCCTCTCCTCCTCCCCCTTCTCTCTCTCTCTTTCATCTCTCTGCCCCACTGGGCTAATACGTGCTTCATGATTGAAATACATCCTTTCTGAAAATACTCCACTAAAATATTCATGAACAACTGTTTTCATTATTTGCTCAGTGCTAAATGAGTTCACGATAGCTATGCAGCCAGAGGTCTAAAGCAACCGTCTGCCATGGTGACCAGTGTGCTCCCCCACTGTCTCCTTCTGCTCCCTCTCTGTCTCACTTTTTCTAAGCTGTAAGCCCTTGGGGACAGGCTCATGCATTTTTCTTATAATTTCCAAGGTGTTAGCTTTGATTTGTAGAGCACCTAGCACAATAGGGATCCTTGTCTTGGACAAGTGCTGGTGGCAGTAAAAAAGATACTGACGTTATCAAGAGCATCCTAGCGACACTAAGTTAATTGTCCACTCTTTTCTCCTCCACTAGAAAACAGCACAAGGCCAGGCTCTAACCCTTTTTGGAACAGGATACAAATGTTATTACAGGGTGTTCTCTGAGCCTTTGTTCCCTTTCAATTCAGAGACGAGGTTGTCACAGTAGCAAGGATGCTAACCACAAAAACACTCTGAGTATCAGGTAAGATATCTTGCACTTTTGCTTACATTTCTATCTCCCACTAAAGAAAAGCTGTCTGCTGATGGAGGAAATATTTGTTTCTAATATAATTATAGGTAGAGCTATTCCTGCTCAGTGGAGTTACCTTGTGGTTCCTCGTGCAAACAGCAGCACCATGCAAAACTTTCAGAGATGGGAAATCACTCTTACAGGGTGCAGCTCCACCACTCCTGATGGGACTGAGTGCTGCATGACTTTGTCCCTGACTCCCTCAGCAAATGTCTCTGTGACATTTCAAACCTCCACCTGAGACAGATTTAAGACGTGGTCTGTGGTGTCTGCATGCCAGAAGGTGAACAGCAGTTGAGAGAAGTATCCACTTGAAGGAACCCTTTCAGGGGACATGAGCAAATATGTCCCACAGGCTGGTACTGGGCAGAAAGAGGGACTTCAAGTGTCTGGAGACATCTGGGGTGATGGGGAAGGACTGCAGTGCCATGAAATGGGGGGTTTTGAAGCCAGAAGGCCTCCTGACATCTCTGGAAGGTGGTGTGGAACAGCCACAACTGTCTGCGATTTTGGCAGCCTTGGGCAGCAGGACAGATTGCTAGTGGTGTGCACAGCACTAGAGATGCCTTAGTCTGTGTTGGCCTCCAGAGTGGGCTGGATGTGGCCCCTACCTTTCCACTATGCTGCCTACCCTCTTGGGCAGGACCACAGACTGAAATTTCCCTTCCACAGTTCAGTGTTAGGTAACATGGCAAAGAGCCCTGGGCAGGGGAAAGGGGATGTTGCGGAGACTGGTGACAGCAACGTGCAGAAAAAAATATTCTGTATAGCTGTTTCTTCAGTGCCTACCACAAGGGGGTCCTAAGGCCAGCAGTGAGATATCAGTGAGGTCAGGTCTCTACTGCCAGCAGATGACTTTCATGTGCCCATACTTGGCCCCGGTACACAAGGATGATGAGGGGCCACCAGTTCATTTGATGGGAAATTAACAATCACAGTCAAGCAGGGGCTGCCCTGCTCACCCCTGAGGAGGGAGGTATGTGTCTGTGAATGTGGTTTCTCTGCAGAGTGCAGGAGGACCTGGGTAAAGGAGCATAGCATCGTGCTTTGGGGCACATCTTTGCAAGGAATGGAACTTGGTCTCTCTCCCACCGCTGTGTCCTGACTCAGATCCACCAAAACTCCTCGCTCAAGTTCTGTGGTGCTTTTACCTTAGGCTAGCTGATGGAGCTGCCGAACTATCCATGGGAGGCTGCTAACAACATTTCTACTGTTTCTTCTCTCGAGAAGGCCCAGGGGGGCAATATGTTACTCCTGGTGGGAAAGACACACCCGGAGGTTCACCTTAGTGGAGCACAAAGGACTGGAGGAAGTGCTCTCCAGGCTCCTGGGAATGCAGACAGGAGGCTCAGCCCCAGACAAGGCCAGGGATGTAGCGATGGGCATGAGTGATCAAGGTTCATACAACAATATTGGGCGTGCAGGGTCTTCGTGGGGAATGAGAGAACACAGGCATGGTTTTGTGGATCAGCCAGGCAGCAAAGCTACATTGCTAAGCTGTTCACTAGGTGATGAGCGATGAACAGGGCACCTTTAAACCCACATATGTACCAAAGCAGGGGAGCTGCTTTCTGGCACATCTAGGTGGGCACTTCTCTGGCCATCACCACTTTTGGGCTGGACAGTGTGTGAACTGTGAACCAGCTGAGACACAGGCAGTGACATGGCTCCACAGAAAGAAAAACACCAATACTGGAAATAGAAGAAGCTGTGTCACCAGGCTGGAATAAGTCCCCTTTCAAATGCGCCCTTCACTAGGGAAAAAGAGTGGTTTTATTATTTGCAAGCATGTGGCTTGGAGAAAAGCACCAGGTCACGACAGCAATCTTGAGTGTGTTTCAGTTGCTACCGCTGCTGTTGGAGCAATTAGGCTGAGTCACTTCAGTGCTCTTTAAAAATCATCTTGCTTTCTCTTTAACTTCATGTGAGAGAGAACTAAGGTTCTGGTCCTTACCCACAGTAAGGAAAGCAATGAAAGGGATGTCTACAGCAATTTGAGGCTACCTTACCCTCTGCTTTCAAATTCCCAGTGCTTTTGGAGAACCTTAAATTATTTCCAGAGGAAAACACTGGCTTTCTGAAACACTGGAGTGCTAGTGCAAGGGCGTATCTTCTCAGACAGTTATTTGCTTTGTTTCTCCCTCTCTCTTTGATCCCTAAAGGTTTCAATTTTGCAGAAATGCCATTGGAAGGGTAAAGCAAGGGAGCTGTGCTTATTTGAGTGCAACAAGGCTGATTTACATTTGTCGTTGTGTTGTCTCCCTGCCTTTCATGCAGCAGCATCTGACGCCCTGATGACATTGTGGCCCTGTACACAAGTTAGATGGAGGGGTGTGAATTTACATCACCAGTCTCACAGCCTTTGAGGGATGTTGCTCTTTGACACTTGCCAGCAGCAGGGCTTGTGAGGTCTACTGACCGGGTCCAAGTGGGGTCTTGGGCTCCAGTGGCCCAAGCTCAGGCCCTTTCCCCAAGATGTCCTCTTCAGTTCTGGCTTTTCTGGAATCTAATCTGAAGCTAGGTGAAATGGATGGGACACTTCCCAGTGGCTTGAGAAGCTTTTAACAGGTTCCTTAGAGAAGCCCTTTAAATCTGATTCCTTAGAGAAGCCCTTTAGATCTGAATTCCTTTGTAGGTTTGTGCCCATTTTGGGGCCAGCTCTTTTGATATCTTCCAGCTTCCATCTGGAAAATCACTGTTTAATCTGGCCGGGGTGGCAGAGAGGAGCTGGCTGAGTGTACATATGAAATGATAATCCTCTTGAAGCTGTCCATGTGTGACTTCTTACAGTCTAGGATTATATGTTGATGAGAATGCCTTTGGTCTTCAGCTCTAATGCTAATTTCTTCCTCCTTCAGTTCAGCTGCTCCTTCCTAACACTGGATTTCGTACTTCAGCAACTGCAAAGGCAGACTGACTAAGTCAATTACAGACAAGAGTGGCGCTCAATTTTCCCCCTTCTACTAAAGAAGTGCTTTCCTTTCGTAGTAGCCTTGCTGGAAAAGTTATTCCAACAGGATATCACCCTCTTCATGTCATAAGAATATTCACCTAGGGATAGTGTTTCTCATGCCCAACTTCTTCCTTTACTTCCATTAACATTTTACTGTGATATATTGTTGTGCTTGCAATTTCCAATAAAAATTCTGAAGTTTTCAATGCCTTGTCCAAAGAACAGAGAGGTTTGGAGGAATATGGGGAGCTGGGGGTGGGGGACCTGACACGTTTGCATGAACATCTCCACCTACTGAGTCCCAGTGAGCACTTTTTCTGTGAGGTACAGGCAGATGAGGTGGGACATGCATGTGGTATTGCAAAGGATGGGAAGCAAGGTGGAGTGATGCCTACAGCAAAGCATAAAAGCTGAAATGCATCTCATGAGACTATGTGCCACAAGCTCCCATTAGCACTTAGAAAACAAATATATATTTTAAAGGGAATGTAATAACTATAGAAAATTGGACATAGGCATTGCTGAAATTATTGAAAACCAAGCAAACAAGGGTATGAAGACATGTGTAAACCCAAAAGACATAGGTGACAGTAGTGACCTTTATAGCCCAAGGTCCCCCCCCCACTGACATCCCTGTCCCTCTTGCACTAGGTACTCTGCAGAGCAGAGAGATTCTCCTTCCTTGGAGCACTTCCTACCTACCTGGTTTAATTTTGCTGCAAGAAAGCCAGGAACGAGTTCATGCCTGAACTTCCAAGGGCAGGAGCCGTTTCACATTTGGAAGAAAGCCCTGAGGTTACCCAGATCTGATGCAAAGCTTGGTTTCTTTGGAATGCAAATGCAGGAGACCACTAGCACACCCAACATGGCTAACGGCAGGTGAAAAGTGAACCAGGTTTAGTGAGACAATTATAGAAGCTAATTTTCAAACAACGTGCACTGAAATGTGCCACTCTTGACCTTGAATAAAACATCCATATTCACATTCTGCATCAGTGCAAGTCTATGTGCTTATAACGTGATCTAAGTTGAACAGAGAAAACTTCTCCTATAAGAAAAGAAGCTACCCTCTCAGTGCTGCCATCCTAAAGCTGAGTGGCAAAACACCATTTTCCACTTGTTGGAGCATGGGGATGGACTTGGAAGAAGCATCTGCACAATAGTTTATTGAAACATACTGAACAGCCAAAATATGGCCACTAATACCTGGCAATATTTAAATATACGTTGTGGTTTAACCCCAGCCAGCAGCTAAGCTGAATATTTGCAAAATCAGGACTTGTTTATGTGTTTTATTAACTGACTGTTACCACCATTCTGTGGCTGGCTGAAAATTAAGACCATTTCTACAGTTCTGACATGCAGACTGACCACCGTGTAGAAACACCAGATTTAAAAACATCATTTTTTAAGAAGAGAAGAGAGCTTATGATTCAAATTACGGTGAGTGGATGGAATTTCAATAATTTTTTTTTCTTCCCAGTTTTTACAAAATATGTCCATTTGTACAGTTGTGGCTTTCAAGGGTAGAAGGCATTTTTAACCAGTGCTGGGCTTCAAGTGGTAGAATAACTGCATCTCATAGAGTATTGAATTCAGGCCAGCTACACACAAGAGTAATGTTAGGACCATTCCTAGGTCTGTATCTTAATTAAGAGTCTCAGTTTTTATACTCACTTGCATTACATTGAAATGAATAATGTATCTATGGAAAGAAGGAACAGTTTAGATCCCTCTAAAGGCAAAAGCCTGTCTTGAAGTGAGAGGATGAGTGACAGATGTATCAGCAGTGTAAAACCGGTGTCACTGTAAATACTGGGCAATAGCTTTAATAATACAGTTGGTTAATAATACATATTGGTTTCCTTCTTGAAAAGGATATAGTTATTTAAGTTGCAACCGCTGCTAAAATTTTTAATTATTCTAATTGCCTTATTAATTCCAGGCAAGCTCTCTTCTAGCTTGTAAAGGGCCAGAGCACAACATGTACTTTTCTTTACACGCTACAGGAGCTCAGGTGAGCAAGCAAGAAAGCTCTCGGAAGGGTTCCCCAGGGTCTAAGGATACACAATCTGCCAGCTTTCAATGTTTCTGCTATTAAAAATAATGCCAAATTACCTCAGTAATAACATTTATTTTGCATCCCAAGTGTCACAAGATTGCTGAGGAATATAAGGGAAGTGGCATTTTTGGAAGATGCATGCCCTCCTCCTCTCTCAGAAAGTCAGGTTTTTCATCAGCTTCTGAGAGCAGGGCTGTATGATGGCTACAAAGTTATGCTTCAGCAACACAGCCTACCCTTGTGGAGCCAGCCTGAGCATCCAGGACATACGTCTGCAAACCAAAATCATGTGAAGGTCCTCCAAGGAAATTCAGGGATGTATAGGGTAGAAATCAAGGCTGCTATCCTGATGTGAGAAAGCAGAGTCTTTTTCAAGTTCTACTTTTGAAATCAGATGGATGGGTTAATATGGTGGATGGGTGGTAGCTACTGCATTGGATCATGGGCTTGAACCCAAAGATGTTTAAAACCTGCCATCTTACAGGCATGTGAAGCTTTTTCTGCTGCATAGGGATACCTGTCTAGCTCTGAAGCAGAAAGGTGGATGACTGAAGAGCAGCCTATTCATGACAATGTGGGAAATCTGTCAGACAGATCTCTTCATTGCCAGTCCCTGAGCGGATCTGGGTTTATCTGCCAAACCTGGATATTGCTCCTTGCAAGTAAAGAGTGGGAAGGAGAGGTTGGAAATCTTGCCGACAGACATCCCACTAAATTGTTGGTTGGGTTGTGCTGTTTACTCCACTCTTCTGGGACAAACAGGCACTGGAGCTGAGTCTCTGGGAGGAGGAGAGCCACCAAGCAAGAGAAGTCAAGGACGTTCCCTGAAGACCAAGCCTGCACTTATACCAGTTGTTCAGGAGGTCAATGATACTTCCCCTTCACACGCTGATTGTTCGGACAGCATTGATATTTTCATTTTACATGTAGCAGCTTATCTGGGAGTTGAACAGTGTCAAATGCAGACAGGACAGAGGTGGGTAATTGCTTATGCCAGCCAAGATTTTAGCAAAGGAGAGAGAAAGTGAAAGAGGAGGAAGGAGAGAGAGATAAATCAGTTTATGAACTGATTGGGGAACTACTCTGTAATTGCAAGAGACTGGGGGAAAAAAAAAAAAAAAAAAAAAATCAGG
>WAAD01001911.1:270514-302051 GCA_013389945.1 Fregata magnificens
AAAAAAAAAAAAAAAGCCCTGCTGCAATTAAGGGCCCAGAATAAATAGCAGGAGAGCGCAAGCAGCTGTCTTTGGTGCTCCTTAACTTCTCTGGAATATGAAATTTATTGTCATTTGTATGCTATATCCAGAAATCTCCTACCAGCAAATTCAACAGAATGGGAAGGTCGTCATCTCACACAGTGGACTGGCAAGAGTGCTTTGATCCAGAAAAGCAATGAGCGCTTGGTCAACTCTGACTTCTATCCAACCCCAAGCAACCTTTTCAAACCCATGGGAATGCCAGCACTGAGTCTGTCTCACCAGCACCAGTGGCCAGTGGCAGGGGTGTTATCCTCCCCTTGCCTTGTTCCTCCTTCATTGATGCATCTGAAGGCAGAGGAAAGAAAAGCAAAGTCATATATACAACTGGATTAGAGCACACAGACAAGCAGAGGGAACACACAGTGATGAGGAACTGCTCTAAGAACTACCCATTGACCAGCAAGAGACTCAGGCACCGTCAAACAAGGGCAACAGCAGCCAGAAACCCAGTGATCTACACCTGTAATAGCATTAGAAAGTCCTTGTTAATATTCTGGCACTGAAACTTGACTGTTCACACTGTTAGATAGTTAGAAAAGTCCTTGGTATGGTTTTGGTTGTGCCAGATATCAGTGTCCCAGATGATGCCTCTGCATGGTGAAGGAGTTAGAGCAGAGCAGGACGACTCCCAATGTTCATCTTTGATGTGATGACCCTGATAGAAGGTAAGAGAGCAGAATGGGCATAGACCATTCCTGCCCACAGATTTCAGCACCAGAGAACAGCCCTTGGCACATTCACTTTATTAGCAAGGATGTAGTCAGTGTGGTCTAATCCACTGGTTCCCACTTCACTGGATCATGGACCACCACCCATCCTCAGAGTTTCTGGGAAAATGCCACGTCATACTCAACAGTTCGGTCATCACTGGTCTCATGGGCAGAGTGATCTGGGATACCCAGGACATGGCCTGCATGCCAGGTTCAGCAATCACGTCACAGTTATAAGTGTGGATAACTCCCTTCGGCTCTTCCTGTGCTTGACTCTTGAGACTGGGCCATGGGACATAGCCAACCCTTGCTTGAATTAATTGCAAGGGGACATCTTGGGTGCATACGAAACTATGTGCACTTGGACACACACACACACATATATATATATAAAATATCTGATGTAAATAAAATCCCTGTAAATCAGATGCCAGCTTTGAAAAGAGTTCAAAACCCTTTGGATCAAGTTTTGAGAGAGGATCATTCTTGGTTTTATGGAAAAAATTACAGCTTTCCTGCCTTTGTCAGCTGATCTCTGTGCCGAGCGGGGGTGGTGTTCATGTTTTGCAAATGGGGCCTGGGCTATTTGCATGGAGCTGCAGCTCTTCTCACTGTTGTTAAGCTTCCTTTGAAACTTTCTGAAACAGTTTTTTTACACCCGCCCACACAGAGAATGACACACTCCCAGGGCTGTTTGGGGAACTTAGCAACACATTTCTGCTGGGAAGCCACACAGGCAGCAGCAGCCAGATCTGAGACACCTCTTGATGCCTGCACCAGCTCTTCTCGCCACCTTCCCTTAGACAAATGCAAGGACACTAATGCGCCTTGTCAGGGGCCTTGCCTCAAAGAAGAGGATCTATCTGTCTGTTGCATCAGTCATCTTAGAGTGCACTGCACGGAGGGATGGGGAAGCAGAATCTCAGATCACGCAGCAGAACCAAGAACAGCCTTGGGTCCCTTAGTCCCAGCCTTAAGCTGCAGTGGCCTGCTCTTGCTCTGGTTGGTGTTTGAGCATAAACAGGTGGAAATGGCAGTTCCTCAGAGCAAGGATACTGGGTGATGAGGCAAAGCTGCAGATGGGACAGGATACAAATGTGGTAAAGCACCAGCCTAAACTGTACTGGAGTTTGTTCATGTCTTCGGTGCGCAATGCTACCTCTGCTTGCGGCAGAGGCAGGTGGAGGGTTTCTCAAGCTCCTTCCATGCACACAGAGATCAAGACAGGCTTCTGCATGAGGGGAAAGGAGGTGGAGGGCCAGCGTGGGTCAAGTCTTTCAAAAGGTCTGGCAAAGTGCGACTCAAAAAAACTAAGATCCCCTGTGAGCTTAAGCAACATTGGCAGCCACATACAGGGGAGGTCCCTATCATGGTCCCTGCTAAGGGAAAGCAATAGATGAGTCCTGGTGGGATAACAGAAAACCTACAAGAGGTTTGGGGAACAGAGAGGCAGGAGCGGCAGGCAGACTTCGCAAGTGCACCAACCATGACAAACCTCGCTCTTTCCCCGAGCCCTCTCCCAGGCTCTCCTCTGGCGTCCCCGCGCCCAGTCTGCACAGCTGGTGGAGTGAGTGCCTGCCTCTTCGAAACAGCAATCTCCCAGAGACCTCTGCCAGTGGTCCCCCAGTTTCCCCAGTGGTACAACAGAGATGTGCCATCTGTGGGGCAGACCTGAGGTGGCCCAAGGATAGAACACCTCCAGGCAAGTTTGATTCTGTGGTTCCATTTTACAAAACAAACCCCAAATGGTTTTCAGGCTGCTTTTTTGGTACCCAAGAACCCAAGTGAGCCTTGAACGTAGTGCTCTCGTTTCATATGCGTTGATCTGAATCCTTGGAAATCTCATCTCTGATGCTGCCAGGCTTGGAGGAGAGACTGCTCTTTGAGATACAAAAAAGCTGGAGATCACTGCTTACTCCGTCAGCAGTACTGCTGTCCCTCAGCAAGTCTGAACCAGGAAAAACTAAGAGCTTGCATAACATGAAAGAACATACACAACAAGTGAGGCAAGGCTCCCTATACCTGGTCTCTAGCAGTGGGAAACAAGTTATGCCCTGGGAAGTATAAAAGGGCAGGGCAAGGATGTCATGCTATTTCCCCTGAACACTCCTCTAGTCTTCAAGGAAGGTTGCCATGGAACAGGAGTGATTTAGAGGTCTCAGATCGCTTTGCTTGTTTTGTTCCTTTATTCATTTCTTTTTGCAGTGAAGATCTCAGCAGAAACATCAGTCTGGCTAATATAGTCAGTGACAGATCTTAAATATTAATAAACATATCTGCCTTCTGTAATTTGAAGCAATGTTCCAGATAGGGGTGCTGCGAAAGCAGCTGTTTGCTTGCATGATCTGGTTGAAGAGGACGTGCATGTCAAAAGGGGGATGTGCAGAATGCAGAATTTGCAAAAAAGGGTGATGAAAATAGCTGTGACTGCTAGTGGAATAAAAGTGCTCCTGTTCTAAGTGGGTAAGTTGCAATGGAGGAAATCGCTGTCAGCTGGCATAGATATATATCCCCAACAGCCCGGAAAAACAGACCCCTGAGGGGGAATTTGTCATAGCCCTTTCTTCACCAGTAAACTTGCAAGGCACAAGCTTAGATTTACAGAAGCAAACAGCAGGGCCTGGCTGGGAATTTTCTCTCAATGTGTTTTATGTTTGTTTGCCTGTATATGGAATTTGACAGAACGTGACCGCTCTCCGTGAACATTTTCCTGGGGATGTGTAAAAAAGTGCTGAGAAAAGGAAAATACTTCAGTTCCGATACTCTGCTGCAGTGCTGCTCCAAGGCAGCTGCAGTTTGCCTGCCGAATGTCTCCCTTTCGTCTGAGGACCAGTGTCCCCACTGGGACTGCCTCTCCACCATGATGCACCATAGCCAGGAAGCCCCAGGATACTCCTGCAGGGAGTCCTGTCAACACTCAAGAACACGAATATAAAGCAGGATAGTAATTCTGTATGGAGACATGTAGCCTTTTAGCTGCAAACTTGAGCTTTCTTTTGTTTTGCTTTGCCTAGTGCATTCCCACCCAAGCATTTTTTCTTGTTGTTGAACTCTTTTTTGCAGGGAGCTAAAGAAAAAGAAAAAACTCTGCTTTTAGACGAGCTGTCAAACCCTTTTTGATGGCTGTAAATATATCAACACAGCCTGCTGGCATGAACTGATAACTATTCTTAGTCATTCAGTATGGGCTTACTGAATATTAAGAAACCCAGATGACAGTTTTCCTCCTGCTGGAGGAAACTACCTTTTATTTTCAGAGCATAGGGGGTTAATACAATAAAGCACCAAATAAGTAAATGCTACTCCAAAAATACACAGTCTTGAATTCAGCAATCCTGCAAAAGCAGTTAGCTCACCATCTAGGAAAGTCGCCAAAATAGTACATTATATACAGTTTCCATATGACATCAGACCAAGCAAACCCGAGCAAGTTACAAATGTGACAGAGCTCTCTTGTCAATTCGGTGAGATTACCTTCACCAATCAAATGACGCAAAACCTGCAGGAAGAAGTGAGACATAGAGTACCATGCAAAGATGAACACTATACCCAAAAGCAAGGGAATCGAACAAAGTCTGACTGTGTCAATGGCACAAAGAGCAGCTCACAGATAACGAAGAATACTTCAGAAGGAACCAGCCCAGAGTCCTGATCTGTCCCATTACTCAGAAACAGAGTATAGAACTTAACTTGAAAACTAAGCCCTAGAGTCTTAAATGCCCTTTTTTATGGCAAATGGAGAAGTATCACCTGGTAAGGCAGGGTCTCCAGATCTGCAAACTGATTTTTAATCATCAGACCCACCTCTTTGCCATCTCTTCATGAAAAGCATTGTAAGTTCAGAACTGGAATTTCATCCTAAGGCAAATCTTTGAAGTCTGGAAAGACCTCTCAGTTGATGGAGAAAGTAATGATGGGAGGAAACAGGCGCCAGGTCTTTACTGCAAACTCTACCCTGGTCCTGGAAGAAATGAGCTACTTTTCAGTCCCATCCACCGGGGCAGGTGGCTTGAAAGAGTGCTGGTGTTATGCTTTCTAACAAAGTTGAGTGGTAATCTACAGGAGAGCAAGTAGTCACCCACTCCAAGATTTGTAAATAGGCTAGTTTGGAAAAGGCTGCAAACGCACCAGTTATCAAGTAGCCAGTAAACTAATTCAAGAATGAGATAGATTGCTGCTGTGTGAAATTAAACATTATTATGCTTTTTTTTGGCTGAAATTAGTTACAGAGCGCAGAGCAGAGGCATGTTAATAAATCAGTTCCAGTGTACATCAAACTGGCGTCAGAGAGCATTTTAGCAAAACCAATGATAGGCTTGTAGAAATCTTAAGCTCTGCCTATAAAAGCTGCAAAGCCATTTCTGACTGTTCATCTAAACTGTTCTCCATCCTCTGCCCAGGTAAAGTGATATTGCATTTCCCCCTCTTTACCTCTAGAAAGCTTTTTCTAAAGCCAAACCCAGACTCATCTCACTGCAATCTAGGACTGAGGTTTTTTAGGCATCCTGGAGTGGATGTGGAGAAGAGTTTATTCCCTCCCTGTTTGCATCTGCCTTTCACATACTTGGAGAGTGTTCCTGCATTTCTCCCTGTTCACCTCTTCTCCAGACTTTTTCTCTGCTCTGAGTCTTAGCTGGCATTCAGGAGCTGATAACACTGCCACACACTGAAAATGTAGGCAACAGCAAGAAGGAAGGGCTGGCACAGGCAGAGATAATAATACGTATTATGCTGAATTTTATGTCAGGACCAGAAGGCTCTTTATTACATGATTTTCTTCTTTACAGCTCCCAACAGAGCAGCAAATGCATATATTAGCCTGTAAACCTCTACAGTGCAATCTATGTAAATCACAAATACAAAGCCATGAAATGTCCCCTTATGGTGATGCAACATCAGCATCATCAGCACTGTCAAAGACAAGGGGGACCCATTATTGCCTCTGCTGGCATGTCTTCACTAGCAGAGGTAACAGAAAGGACTTCTCCTTTGCTTGGGTTGCACCCCCCAACTCATTTTGTTGCAGAGATGCTGGCATGAAAGCTGACCCACAGGAGCTGAGTAAACAAAGCCCTGCAAAGTCATCCCCAAAAATTCCTCTGTTATCTCTTCTGGAGGTACCTGGGAGCTGGAGGCTGAGCTAAGCCCTGGAGAGCAGGAATGGCTCCCTAATGCTCATATAATGCCTAGTCAGTGGTTACTGCTTGGAAATTTCCTTGTGGTCAAGAGAAGCTAAATGTGAAAAGGATTTTCTGAGGATGGAACACAGCTAGTGGAAGGGACCAGGAGTATCTCTAGGCACAGCCATTCCCAATATAAGGAGACTTACTCAAATTTTAGAAGATGAACAAAGGAAGTGCCAAGACAAGTGCTACCCTGGACTTGAGGGAGAATCAAGCCATGACAAAATGGGTTTAGCAGTCCCAGAGGACTTACTTGCCTTTCTTCCTAGCTGGGGTTTTGCACTGCACCAGAAATTAGTTCCCTGCCACTAAACTGTACACAAACCACCCAGCACTGCTGTGTCAACACCACCATGGAGCAACAGCTGGTGGAGTTTGTCACTGCACCATTGGCTTCCCCTCTGAGGTGGTAGGTCATTGTAACCCTGTCTTGAGTTTTGGGGGGACCCTAAACTGGCCTTCAGCCCATTTCTTGCCCATTTTCCCACCTGGGGCTTGAAAGAAGGTGTGAAGGAGGCAAAACAGAGGTACATATACCATTGCATGGGAATGCTTGCAATTCAGGACACAGGTGGCATTTTTCCAGTGTTGGGGATGTTTGTGCCTCTTGCAGCACCTGCAGGGAAACTGCCCACAGACAGCGCTTCGTTTCACGCTCACCTCTGAGGAATTGGATTCACTTGCTGTGAAAGATGCTGTCCGAAGACATTTCACTAGAGGAAAACTGGCTTGTGAACCAACCAGGAGCCCTGGCTGCTGAAATGATCAGTGGCACGTAAGTTCATGTTAAGAGGCATTTGCCTCCTGAGGGCCATGTTAATGGAGTCCGACTGGGTGTTGATTTGGTTATCCTTCGCTGCTAGGTATACAGATATCATTTTCCACAGGCAGACAGGCTGCATGTTAATGATCCTTCCTTGCAGGGGCTCCGAGGCAGCGAGCTCTCACAGAGATCCCTGCCACAGACTGCTAATCGGAGAAGTCAGGGCATCCCCGTGGGAGAGGCTCAGTGGGAGGGTGGCTGTCCCAGTCACTCGTGCTGCAGAGGGAAGGCTTAGCCCACGTCCACATGCTGCTGAGGCCACAGCAAAAGTGATCCTGGGAATTGAGGAGTGAACTCGTCAAGTGTCCTGAGAGCAGAATAGATGCAGATCATCAGCGATGTATTAGGCTTTCACATGTTGTCCTGTGGATAACAATTTCCAGTGAGTTCTCATGAGGTTGTAGAACACATGTGGCCAGAAAACGAGTTGAAAAGGTAACTGTCTAAATGGACGTGCTGGCATTTGCTGATGCAAAGCTGTATTGCCAGCTCCTGCAAAAATGCTCTCAGGACAGCAGCCAGAGGACCTAGACTTGCAGTCAGTAGCAACAGCAGAGATGTCAGAACAGCAGTAATGAATGAGTAAGGAGGAGAGGCAGGGAGTATGACTGGCTTGTGTGTGATTTCAGCTCCTAACTGAGAGGCACTGGTGCAATGCACCTGCTGAATAAATCTACCACTTGCCAGTACTGCACTTAGGAGCCCCAGATGTGAGTTGGTATGCCACAGCACCGTAGCCCTGAAGGATGGGCCCTGCCCTACAGAAAGGCAGTGATTTGACGTGCATCCCTCAGGCTTGTCTCAGGGGCATCAGGGTCCAGGTATGCCAGGTTCTGTACAAAGGTGCGATAACAGACCGTTTCTCCTCCACCAGCTTTTGTTTCAGGGCCTGCCTCTCATACTGTGGATTTCCAGGAGATCGCCTTTCTTTCCAGCAGCTGTATTTTTGACTGTTCAGCCTGAGGCTTTTCCAGTCACAGAAGCCCCCCGTCAGGGATGCTCTACGCTTTTATTGTTCCCAGTGAGTTCAACCAGTGGCTCATGAAAACCAGTAGCTCTGAAAAGTAATCCACTAAATCTAAAAGGAAGTCACCAAAAGCGACACATGACAAAGCAGTTGTGGGAAGTGATGTAAGCAAGAAAAAATGGGGGGTTCTGGGTAGGGGTGGAAACAAACTCTTTCCCTGTGGAAAGATTCTTTCAGCCCAGAAAGGCGAGATCTGTTTCAGCCTCATTTGACACCACATGGCGTTGACTTCATCTGCATTGACTTCACGGTCCCTGGTCTCAGACCCGGGGTGATATACACAAATGACTAAAGAATATCTTAATACCCCCCATTCTTTAGGAGAACGTTGTGTCTGTCTCTAATGTGGTTTTCTTGTTTACCATTCTAAATAACAACCCAGTGGTGGCAGACAGATGGGCAAGATGAACTTAAAGGTCTTTGCCATGCCTAATGTCTATGATTTTATGAGTCATTTCAGTCAGAAAAAGAGGAGATGAAATGTTTGAATGGAGCTAAAAAGACATGACATCATGGTTCTGTTTCCTTTCTTTGGAATTAGTAATGAACTGAATTATGCTCAGCCACTTATCATTAACAAAAAAATCTTTAACTTACTTGCTCCAAAATACGTTTCCCCTGTCTCCTAAATCAATTCACCAGAGAAGAGCAAGAGGCTTTCTCTTGTATACGCAAAGCAGAACAATTTGGTCTTTGAGCAAGTAATAGAATTTCAGGCATCACAAACGAATCAGCAATGTCTCGGCCATATGTACGTCCAAACAGCAACTAAAATACTTAACTGCAGCCTTTAGCAGCACTTTTCGTTCTGGCTGCTTGGTTGAACATCCTGTCCTGCTGGGCTGGCTAAAATGCTCTGGTGAGATCCTCTTGGCATGGGTGTTTATGGCTTTCAGAGTACTGCTCTCGCTAGCTTATTTCATTTTAAGGTGAGAAGTCAGGATTTTCCTCAGCGGACTTTATGGCACAGTGAAACTCACAGCGACACATAATTTCACATGAAGTGGTATTCACCCGCAAAGGGGCCTGAGCTGGTTCAAGGACTTCACATCATTCACGAGCCATACATGGATGGAGGCTCACCCCTCTCCCAGCACGTGCCTCTCCTTTCTCCACTGCCTTGGAGCACAGGAGCCCTTCATCCCAGCACAGCCCGCTCCCTCCTGACACCTCCTAACCTCAGCCCTGCTCCAGGTCTTTGCTGCAGAAAAGGAGGATCACAACCTGCCAACAGTGACAGCAGGAGGAGCACTGCCCATCTTCTGATTCTCCCACGCTCCAACGCTGGTTGAAGCACTGCCTGGTTACAAGAAGGGGTTTGAGACAAAAACACAACAGCAGATGATGGCAACCAGTTTCATCTGTAAATGCTTGCTGTGACAGTACAGGGATATTGGAGTATAACTCACCTCCTCTTGAAAGCCTACCCCTTCACTTCTGACAGCTCAGTGACACTTGAGACTTCACATGAGGAGAGAGGAGATGGAGCCTCCCAATGCAAGCACAGGTTGCATTACTTGACTTGCCCCTGTTATAGTGATTAAAATGCTGGCAATGAGGAAAGAACTTCCCAGCCCATGTCAAGGTTGCTGCTTTGATTTTTCTTCTCTGCTTGTCTCCCAAAACAGACTCCATAGTTCTGCTACGCACATGGTGCAGAGAATAAATAAAAATAGTTACTATATATAACATGGTATTTGCTTCTGTAGCTGCAGGGCTGTAAAACCAACCCCAAAACCAACCCCAGAGATGTCATACCTAAACATTACATCCTACCTGGGCTTCTTGTCTTCCCTACATTGCCAGAGCTTCCTAGTCAAAATGGACAGAAATCCTTTCCCCACACATGGCCAGATTTTCCTTTTTCTCCTTAGAGAAGTCTCCCTTTGTCCTTGCTGCTTTGCACCACTCACACCAACGCCCTTCACACCCTTCCAGCACTGTCCCTCATCCATTAGCTGTTGCACAGCCTGACCCCATCTCCTCCAGGTTTTCTACCACAAACTCTCCCACTCAAGCTAAAAGAACAATTTGTTTTCAGGTGCTCACAAGCACAGGCTGAAAGTAAAAAGCAGACACCAGACACCAAACTCTGCAAGGCATCATCTTAATCTACCTCCATGACCAAGTATGAGGATATGCTAAAATGGCAATGTAGCAAGCAGGTCTCCTGTTTAAAGGAACAGATAGCCATTTGCTCCTGCTGCTGAATAACTCTTCTGAACTATTCATGGCCAAGTAGGTTTCAGGTCTTATGATATGTGTCATCTTGTAAAAGTCCAGACATTACAACTCACCTTATCTGTAGCCCTACACACAGGAATGCCTTCCCAAATCAGTGATCCATGTCTCCAGGAGACCTCATGCTGCAAATACCATTTCCCCAGTCCCTGCAAAGGTAGAAGGGTAGGTACCTGTTGTGAGGGCTTTGAGTGCAGCAATGGGCTCTACAATCGGGTGCTGTGGGACTGCTCCCTGTGATGATGAGGACACTGTCCTGCCTCACTGTTAACCATGGCTCCCTCTTCCCCTTCCTTTGTGGAGTGGCCCTGATCTTGCTGCTCCCGATTTCTCTGAGCAAGGGGGACCACCGAGAAACTGTTTTCATGGGATGAATGGAAATTTGTGTGGAAAAAAGCTATTATATAGCCTACCAAAGTTTTACCCTCAGATTTACCTATGCTTGTGGCATCAATTTGAGGTTATTCTCAGTATTGACATTAGCATAATTCCCCACTCCATCTGGTCACCCTAAAGTGGAAGCTCTGGGATCCCTAACCTGGATGCCCAAGAAAAACATGAACTAGACAACATCTCCATCTCTGTTCAACAAAAGAAATACCAGGCAGGGTATCTAGTCATCACCACTTGTAGTAGCACCACTGCCTTCAATCTCCCAATTCTGTCCTGATTAATGATGCAGTCACACAGTGCAAAAGCAGTTGTTCCCAGCAACCCATGCAGCGGTACAGAGCCACATCCCTGCAGGAGCAGGGAAAGCACGCATCCTCCTGACTGTTACAACAAATGTCCCCAGACTGGACACCTAATAGGATAAGCAGCTCACATATTTGCCAGGGTTTACAAATGGTGGCATTTCTACATTTTACCCTTGATCCTCAACATAGCAATTGCTAGGAAGAATGATCTTACTTGCTTTGCTAACAGATGCAAGCACATACGGTGAAGACTCCAGGTTGGTGAAGTATGGCCAGGTAGATTAAAAGAGAAGCTGAACATACTGGAAGGGTGATTTAATGCCGACAATACTGTCACCACCCTGTGCTCATACTGGAGATAGCAGATGATGCACATGCTGCCAAAGACATTTCACAGAGGTTGTGATTTTCCTTTGCACAGAGCTATGACAGCAATCTCTCAGCTTAATTAGCTATTGCTGAAATATGTCACACTTGGTAGGAGGTAAATTATTTTGGCCTTATCAAATAATTTTCAAACATGCTGTTTCCTTTGTGGTCACAAAAACATTACAGCCTCAAATCTGCAAGGGAGCTCTTACAGAGGGGGGGAAAAAAGTTTTTGTGATAATAGCAGGGCTCTGTAACAAAACAGTGAATGCAGGGAAACAGGAATCTCTGTTCCAGGTTTCACTGTGACATTGCTCACGGTGAGACTGTTCAGGTCTGGCTGACTTCCCCGAATGAGCGGAAGCAGCTATTTCTCCCAAATCACGTTATGGCAAACAGCAAGCCAACATAATCTTCACACATATCCTATTTCAAAAGCAAAACAGAACCCCCCCAGCTCCAACTGGAGATGCAAGTCTGATCTGCAACGCTGAGAGAAGTTCAGATTCCCACCGCTTGACCCTTTTTTTCCTAAAGACATCCTGAATTTATAGGCTTGATGCCAAACCGTGGCATCTTTAACATTTAAAGCTAGAAACCTCAGATATGACTCTGATGCCTGCATCGGCAAGCTTGGCCTGTACAGAGGAGACGGCTGTTTCTCTTCCTTCCCACTGTTCACCCCCTTGGCTTTTTTAAGAACTAGCTTGGACTTTCGGTTGTTGCACTTCCACGAAGGACCTGTTCGAATGCCTTGATTGCCGTTGCTGTGCAGAAACCCTCCTGAATCCCTACTGAATCACCACTGACTGACTCTTTCCTCCCTCTTTTCTAGGGGGCCCTCTCTGATGTGCCAGGTGACCAGAGAGAACAAAAATCTCTCATCTTCAGTGGGTTTGCTTTTGACACTTTTTGCCTATGAAGTGGCTAGTGAACACAAAGTTGCTTTTTCAATGCTGATGAAAAACTCAGCAGCTTGAATCCCACTGGCTTTCAAGGTGATCTGTGTTCCTGTGCTTCTCTGGGTTTTAAAGATAAGCAGGAAGGTCCCTGGCACCAAATGACTGGCGCTGGTCTCAGCACTGCAAGCGGCACACTTCCATTGATGTGCCCTGCCATGCCTGCTCCTCACAGGGCTCCTCAGCTGCACGGGGCTGGTCTGCTCATTTCCCCTGAGAAGAACGTCCTCCTGTGTGCAATGCATCATGAAAGGCAGACTTATTTCCCCTCTGACACAGCCACACTCCGGTGTCCCCATTTTAGCTCTTCCAGCACTGTCATTTATATGGTTCTCACCCATCACCCCAGCAGCATTCAGGACGGAACTAAGAGGAAAATAAGTTCAACCTACAGATTGGCAGTGGTATAACTGCACCCAGCAGGACACTGTTTTCTCTTTCAAGCTAATTGTAGCAGAGCGTGCCAGTATATTTGTGCTTCCTGCAGGACAGATTACTCCATTCTACACATTCTCTTATATCTGGGAAGATCTGTTCTGGTATAAAGGACACAGATACTAAGCCTGCATTACAGGGATGGGCTGCCTGAAGTATGCTGCTTTAATTAAAACAGTATAACTTCTGCTTGTAATTAATCCCTAATGGGTTTTGAAGATTGGATCGTTCGTTTATCCTGGGCCACAGTAAATGGGAAATTTCCAATTCAAGGAGCGATGGACCCAAGGGGCAGAGAGAGCAACACCAAAGCATTCAGAGCCTGACTGCAAGGATAGCAACACAGGGAAAGGGAGGCTGTACCATGGCCAGAGTGTCTTACTCATGGTCCCCTTCCAAAGCCATCCTGTAGGTGCCCCTCCTTTTGTCCTCTGCAAACAAAGAGGAAGTAAAGACTCAGGCTCAGCCCTTTTTTGAGGCAAAGCTGTACCACAAGCCACCTCCATGCCAAACCTAGCAGAGGCACAGGCAGCCTTCAAATGTACTTACTCCTGCTTTACGTAGTGACAGATAAAAGAAACGCAACTGAAACCTGTGCCATTATTAAATGCATTAGAGGTCAAGTGACCATATAAATTCAGGAGAGTACAGGTACTTCCAAGAGTGAGCGAGTGCTGTTATTGCAGTATTCCTACCACAGCTTGTTCCTCCTACCAGGAGGAGCAATGTCCCCTCCCAGCGTATTGGCAAAACTGCTTGATGAGGTAAGGAACCTCCAGTAATAATGAACGTTGCAGAAATTCACTGATTTTACTCAGCCTCCTTTTCTTGAATACTGGAGGTGGTCATCTGCCCAAGCATGGGGTGTCCTGGGTACCCAGTGGTTATGGATGCAAGGGATCCTAGAGAAAGGCATAATCCGCAGAGAGCTGCATCATCAGGAGATGCAGGAATGCTCTTATAACCTTTCCAAGATGCAGGCCTTTCTCCTCCTGACACCCTGGTTCCCTCAATGAAGGGGAGCCACTGTTAAGCCCCATTTAGACATAGTATGTACAGAGCAAGGGCTGAGTTTGGTCTCATGTTCACACAGGAACACAGGAACCCTGAACTGAGACACTCATCCCGTGCCACAATGAAAAGTTGCTCCTTGAGCTTATCTTGAATTCTGCTTAAATGTCACTTCATTCTTCTCTGTTTTCAACATTTCTGCTAAGTAACTTTAAGAAATGTATGGAGAACATGAACCTCCACTTGCAGTTCATGAGCAAAAACCAGGCAAATAATGTTACCAACTCCCCAGGCTGAATCCAACGCCCTGAAATACTTTGAGATTCCTTGCTGTTAATAAAGAAATGAAGGGGAACTAATGCTGCTCATTCCTTTTCCAGCCAGAGTGCATACATGCACTGGAAACATCTATGATAATTTGTTTTCCAATCAGCAGATATATAAAGTGTGTATTATGGTTTTGTTGTTATTATACAACACAGAAGTTATTAGAAATGGGGGAGGGAGTCATAAGGCATCACTTCTATGACACCATTAGAATAACTGAAGGCTTGAAACAAGGTTGACAGGGAAAAATGCTAAAGTGTTGACAGAACAAAGTGAGATACGGAAGAATAAGAGCCAATGCCCATGTGATTTAAATATTCATTATCATTATGGGAATACTGAAAGCCCTGGGAAACAAGAAATTTGTGTTCACCACAATTTAGGAATAGCCACCGAATGTCACAGGACAAGGTGGTCTTCACCAGGAAGGAAGAAAAGCTTTCAAATATGTGAGACATCCTGAAGACTCATCAGGAAAGGCCCAGATGATGCTCAGGGTGAGTCCAGTTTAAGCTGAGCCAACCTGTCACAGCTGTGGTTCAAACTGAGACTAGGTGGATGCACTGAAACTTTAGCAGAGACAATCATCTGGACAGTCTTTGGGCCAATGCTGTGGCAAGGTCCCATAAGGTCACTGAAGTTATTGCTTTACAATAGCTTCTGTGTAAGTGCAAGCTCCTAATTAATTGCTTAATTAGTTGTAGTCTGTAGAAACCTGCTTAGAACGCCATCTGTGTGACAAGGTCAAGGAATGAGGACACATTCAGCACAATTACTGAGTGAGTGTGGTGTCTTGAATGAAATCCAGAAATCCCAGCCTGCGACAATTACTATTTAAATTAGTTCAAAGGCTCACATGTCTCTGGACACCAAATCCCATCTCCTGGGTTATCACACCTGGGAGGATTTGGAAGTTACTCTGTCTGCCATTATCAGCCCAAGGACCACCTTCAGCTTTTGTAGCATGTCCTTGCCATAGCGAAGGGAAGTGCTGGGAGCAGCTACTAGGCTCTGAACTGTGGACAGAGAATTCTCCACCAACTTTTGGTCCCCATTGTGAAGAGAGGACATGATTCCTTCCAGAGATCCCCCATCAGATGACTGAGCAACAAAAAGTTCAAATCCCAGCCAGAGGTGGCTCCCTGAAGAGACCTGGGAAGAAAAGATTTGGTCTTTCCTGCTCCCACCGTCACATTTCTACACCTCTTGCTAGAGACAGTAGCCATAAGGAGAGGTGCCTCATGGTGATACACCTCATGATGCTGGGATGGACACGAACATCCATTGGCCATCTTCGTGACTGGGGCCTGGGAATTCTGGGTAACAGCTGGTTTGAATTGCATCCTTTCTCCTGGACTTTGTGATGGAAAAGTACTCACTCCAAGGAAGGCAGGATGAGGAAGGTGGTCGAGCAGGGATTGCCAATTCCATCTCACTGGCTCAATGCTGTGACCTCTCTTCTCTTACCACTGGCCTCCCTTACCCTCTTGGAGGAAGCTGAGTCCCTCTGTGAACATGCATGGACTTGCATTCACCCAAGCAACCATGACTCTTTCACACTTCTTGGAAATAATACAAGAAATGCCAAAATGTGGGAACGTCATTCATAACTCACTGTGCCCCATAATGAGTGTATTTTAATACTAAACTGGCACAGGGGAGGGGAGAAGAAAGATTTTCACAATATGAAAAAGTTGGTGTTTTTTCCCCCCAAGCACATAAAATACTGTATTAGTTTTATTACCAACAGTACATTAAGATCATGTGTCTTGATAGGTGCATTTTAATGTCCTGCCTACCTCTGTGGATACAGCTGGAGGCAAAGCATCCAGCAAATGCTATTGTTTAGATTAGGACACAGTGTTTGGGAACAATGCAATAATATTAGATAATTAACTAATCCTTCACTTCTTAGAGAAAGATTTCAACCATTTTAGGCACAAATGAAACAAGGGCTGGAAACAGGGTACCACAGGACTGGTAAGAGGTAGGGTAGAGACTGTTACAGATCGAGGCCAGAGCAATTGAAGGAGGAGAGTACCTGTGTATCTGTATGCCCCTGGCAAACCGAATTTCTAGTGGCTGCCTCAGCGAAGCTGTTCCTGCTGGGCTCAATATTTTGTCCAGAGTCATGGCAACAAAGTGCAGTCTCTCCATCTACTTTAAGAGGACAGGTTTAGTTTTTGTTGGTCCTGTTGGCTCTCAAGCTTTTTGGCTGGCAACGAGCTTAACTTTACAGAGGTCCCCCTGGACACTGCCACTAGCAACAGAAATCTGTCTTTTACTATGCTGCCTTCCAAGGTGCCATGATATGACTTCTTTATATATGTTTTAGTTTTCCCTTGAAGAAACCCTTGCACTCAGTGGGAGAGTCTGTAGGCTCACTGCTGGGACAGCCACAGCAACCATTTGCCCTGGAGGAAAACCTCAGTGCATAACCACCGGGGAGGTGCCTGCTGCTCAGGCACAACAGCTGAAAACAGTCTTCTCCCTTCCTACCTCAGATATTGTACCAGTTTATACAACAGCTGCGTTTCTTTCCCAGGTTCTGCCTCGCTGTGCATCCCGAGACTCATCTATTTCAATACAACGGATAATCCAGTATTTATTTTAGGCTGAAGAGCAATGTCAGTACGCGTGAAAATGCAGCATCCCGTTTTAGATACAAACTGCACAGCTGCAGGTAGGTCCTAGTCCCTTCCTTTTGAGCTGATTCCTGTAGTTCCTCCTAAAATAAAGATACAAAAACTTTATTTCTTTCCTGCTGCTGGGAAGTCAGTCAATTCAATGAGGAGTTACAATTGTCTGGCAGGCATCTTTGGGTGCCTAGATCACTAGACTCAAGTCTTCACTTCAAAGTGTTTTTCTGCAGCCCATTTGAAAGAGATATGTAGATTGTAATCAGAAGTGATCAATTCACTTTGCTGTGTGTCTGAACAAAGTTGTAATTCAGTAGCCCTCACCAGAACAGCTGCTGAGAGATAGCAAGCTGTATATTCAAGATTAGAATATAGCCCTGGGTCTCTGATACATGATGATGATCTCTGAGAAGAAGAAAAAAAATACCTGCGTATTCTGGAGACCGATAAAAGGTTAACCTTAAGTCTTTGCTGTTGAAAACATCCATTCATTTACTGCTGCATGCATTAAACTTCAGATATGCGTGCCTCCTTCCATTTGTTTTTGTTTTGGAAAATGGTGCTGTCACAGCGCGAGACAAAAGAAAGGTCTATTATATAAACAGCACCCAAAGAACCACTCTAGACACACACTGTGTTCTCCTTGCCACAGGAGAATTCAGGGGAGATCATTTACCACCTTGGATGTGAGGAGCTTCATCGTGTCACCAGGCCTCGGAAGCAGCCACTGAAGCAGCATCCAAAGCTTTTTGGCTTTTCTGACAACTGAAGCAGACATTGGTATGGCCAGAATGGGGGAACCATGTTCCATTCCAAGATCTGCAATGGGTCTCTTCTTTTCTCATGCCTCTTTCAGCAGGGCGAGCCACTAGGGAGGTGCAAAATCATGTGCCCTGTTTTTGCCCTTGGACTGGGAGCATGTTCCTTCCTGGAATGTCCTCTCCTGGAATATAATCCGTCCTGGACACTGTACCTTTGCAGATGTGAAAAATCAAGTATTTAGCTGGGACGTGTGAGGATCACTAACAAAAGCCCCTCCATGTCCCTGCTAACAATTCTAACTCCGTGTCCCTGCCAACAAATGCATTCTTGCTGTCTAAGCTAAAAAACACCAAAAAACCACTACCTAAGACTAAAAAGTTGTTTAAACTTAGTGAGAATCACCTAAATGTCAGGGGGCCTGAACCCCTTGATCTACTGTTGTGGAAGATTTATTACCCCACTCTTCAGATGCCTACACCAGACAGGCCTCTGAATGATTTTGTGAATACTACAGACACACCAAGCTTAGCGGCAGGCGTGCAAGTAAGCTGTTGAAGGTGCATTATTCTGCACTGAAACAATCCTCGCCATCTCGTAAGCCTGTGAAATAATGAGCCAATAGATGAGCAACAAAAAGTAACAGCAGGACAAAAAGAGGATGCCAGGAGGGAATAATGTTTTATACCCTTGGAGCATGACTATATTGATACGTCTCTGGGCCCTGGATGGCTCAGCATAATGTGCGAGGCATAAATGTCTGGCACAGAACAATTCATGAACAAAGTTTGCCATTGTGCAGGATGTTCTTGCTAATAAAAGAGACCCCTCATCTCAAAAATTTCAAGTTGGTCTCTTCTGTCCCCAAAATTCCTTGTAATTAAACACCTGCATATTGAATTAAACTCTTCAGGGAATGTTATTTGCAATCTACCTTTCCAATTATTTAAAATTAGCTTAAGGGCTAAAGCAATCAGGCCATTCATTAATCTAATCCCTTTTTGTAGCTGTAGTTCGTGACTTGGAAATGTGACCACAAGATCAAAAGGACAAAGAGGAATGAAGAGGAAATTATACAAGACAGTTATAAAGTTCCCTGGCCCAAGACCTCACTCACACCACACTGAAATCAGCAGCTGCTGACACACAACGCACTCTAAATGGCCATTTTCTTGTGTGCACAAACATCTCTCTTCTCAGGAGACGTCTACCCCGAAGGGAGAAGACAGCACGAGCAAAGTCTACCCACACTCAAAAACCACTGGCTGGGAGCCAGCTCCCGCCTGGAAAGCAGAGAATTAGAGGTTCTGGTAGTTGATAAACCCCACTTCAGAATGGCTATCACGGTCTGAGGCAGACCCTGGGGAATCAAAAGGCCATGAGACATCCTCTGCCACTCCGTCCACGACTAGGCTTTCCCTCTCCTCTGAAAGGAGCAGTAGTTGCAAACCTTGAATGTACTGAACCATGTGACGAGCTTTTTGCAAAGCCAAGGGATGTCACCCAAATGTCCCTCATCAGTGGCCAGGGACATCCATTTCAGAGCTGCTCTTCCAAGAACAAGAGACCCAGCACTCTCACACAGCGACATATGTTCCTGGCTATCTCAGCAGGTAGTTTCTCTCTGTATCACAGTTGGGAACAGCAGCCATGTTATTTTATGCTGGCACAGGCTGTGCTGTTCAGTATTCACTACCATCCTCTGCCTGGCAAATCTGCCATCTGCCTGATGGGAGCAAGGGGAGGCGTGTGGACAGGCAGCCAGCAGTGACCTTCTGCAGACCTGCCCTTGTGAATACAGCCTTGTCCGTGCCCTGGCCATGCACATGCTCTGCACGCTCCGTGGGCTCTGCTCGCCTGGGGCATTATCCTCCAAGCATTTGCCTTTCACTCTGAGCCTGCACAGAGACATTCAGTGTCAAGGGAAAGCTCCAGCCCTACACAAAGCTGTCCTAGTTAGGACAGAGATTATCATACCAATCTATTTAGTGCCCGTAGCTGCAACCACCTGCCTCATGAACATATCCACGTGTGAGCCACAGTGGCAGAGAAAGCCCCTTGCAGTATTCATGCAATCTTACATTTAATCCTTCTTAACAGGGGAAATCTCTTAACCTGCCTTTCTTCAAGCAAGACCTACCTGGAGGAGTAAGCTCTCCCTACCCAAGCTATCACATCCCATACCATACTCCTACATTAACTCTGCTCATCACAGCCTCTCTCCCACTCTCAGTTTCCCCATCCAACACAGCGTATCTCCTGCTCCTTGATGCCCTTTATTCCTCCTCAGAAAGGCTGAGGGATCCTCACTCTCGCTACTGGGCAGGCTGGGTGCCTGAGCCCAGGTACTGGAGGGATCCACATTGCACAGATGTGTCTATAGATATAGATATATATACATATATGTGTGTGTGTGTGTATATATATATAGATATATATATTCTCCCTAGTGGACCTCCATCCTGCTCAGACAGACAGAGGAGCAGAATGAGGCTGCTGGTGCTGTCTGCATTTGTTGAGTGCTCTGAGTGTCTTTCTGTGATCTGTGCGGCCAGCCATGTATATATGTAAATACATGGTGTACACGGTGTATATGTGTGCTCTGTGTGTGTGTGCCCACTGAGAGTACATCTTCAGCCTTGCTGCTGGTTGGACCTGCGGGCATGGAGCGGCAGCAGCTTCGCCCCCCTTGGGCTGCTGCATCTGGCATGACATGTTTTCCGCTAACAGACTCTACCTCTGTGTCTAATGAACATGCATGGTCAGCAGTTTACTGGGCTTGTGTCTGTTGCTCACGGACCAACTCGTGCTGCTCAGCCCAGGGAGACCAGCGTGCACAGCACTGCTCCCTCTCCCAGGGGCAGACCCACTGCCAGGTTAGTATCATTTGTGTTTACAGACCTGCCAAGGGCAGGATGCCTCCGTCACGGGCAGGCAGCCCCTGCCCCGACCCCCTGAGTGCACAAGGTGGACAAGAGGTGAAAGCCATCAGCTAAAAGTGATCAGCATAGGCCATGCTCCTCAGACCTAGGCTCGAGTGCAGATGCAAGTCAAAGCACAAGATATGTATGTCTGAACAGCCATATGCAAGTACAAGACAGCTGTCTTGTGGTAGCTAAAATTATGGTGTCATTTGATGATCTTGAAGTGCTTATCCTTGCAAGCACTGTGTTTTAACAGGAGTGCACACATATGCACTCATACAGAGAGACAGTTTGCAAGCGGAGCTCTACGAGCAGTTTGTAAGCAACGTTCACCCCTCATTTCCTCACATAAAACTTTGTTTTCAATAGTTTCAATCTCTTGCCAAACTTCAAGCCTGAAATCTAACATGCCACTCCTCCACAGCTATTTCTGTGTTACCAATGTGGCTGGAAGAACTCAGCTCTTTCTTAAGGTGATCACTGAGGAAAAGTCCCAGATCATACATCCCAGTAAGAAGCTCAACCCCGTGACACGAGGGTCTGAGAGCCATAGGCACCTAGAGGTAAAGTCATGTAAGCATGGACTGCCCCAGCATCGGTCAGGCGGCCTGACCCTCTGTGTGAGTCTCTGGCTTAGTCCCCGCCTCAGTAAGACAGAGTTGGCAAAGCCAGATCTTCCACACAGAAGTGAGTGGAGAGGGGGTGATTTCCAGCAGCTGAAGAGTTGGCACGTCAAGACATAATAAACGAAACAGAATCTATATGCATCAGCTATTAAGATTGAAACAGGCTCAGAGGAACCTATAAGTCATGGTGGCTGACATCTACCTTGCAACTGGGACACAGCCCAGCGAGCGGTGGACCTCCCAGGGCCGGGGCTCTCATGCGAGGACCGCAGCCATACCGTCAGCCCTTGGCCACCTCAGCAAGACACTGGCACAGAGCTCTGCTGGTACGATTTCTGCCACAAAAGTCCTTAGCAGCTCCATGTGAGGAGGAACTCATTTTGACTTATTTTGACTCATTCCTGACACAAGAAGGTTTAATTGTCCGGAGGTTTTATTCATAACCTTTTACAGCTCAAAGACTACAAAACTTCGTCAGAAGGCTGCCTGCATGTGCCTGTACTCCCATGCACGCACAAAGCGAGATGAAGAACACAGAGATTTGCTTTTTGAGTGATCAGCACAGACAGCTCAAAGCTTTGCATGACCAACAGCAGAGACACGGCTGGGTAGCCCCAGAACACAGCCGGTACCCCACATCCAAGCTGTGTGACCCCAAGCAACAGCCCAGCTTCAATTCAGGGATTGCGTGATTTGGTACCCTGGTCCAAGACACCAAAAAAATGACTTTTTCATGTTATATTTGAGGAGGTTAAAGCTCATCTTCTTTTGACAGTCAGCTCTTTTGCACAAGCGCTACTTAGTCCAAGAAAAGATGCAGTGCTGAAAAATCAACAACCTCTCTTGAAAATGCAAAAGCCTGCTGTCTGCTTTGCTAGCGTTGCTCCAGCAATACTGACCAGCACGTCCTGCAAGCACACAGCTTGGCCTGTTACTGCACATATACCAAGTAAAGAAAAATACTCCAGGTTTTTGTTTTTGCCTGTGCCTTTTCATCTCAGATACAAGGGGATGCAGCATCACTAGTACAAACATACGCTCTTGGCTGTGGATGTCAACTTCTTTATAATATATTATATTCTGTTTTCTGATGGAGAAAAGTGGGGCAGAGAGGAAAAAAAAAAACAGGGTGGGCTGGTAGAGCATGGAAAGGTCTTACCAGCATCACCAGCCAGTTTGGTGGAGCGTGGCACGTCACACCATTGTCTTGTCTCATGGTTTTCCCCGTTGAGATGGGGACTGAGAGCCACATTTCTAATGAATAAACAAGAGATAACACCTGGCTGTTATTTCCCTGTCCTTTTCAGCAGTGGCTAGATGTCAAAATCTGATGCAGAAAAGCAAAGAAAGTGAAAAACATTCATGTGTGCTGAGCAGCTAATCTCTGGTCCCAGATAAAGGTTAAATTCATACTGTCTTCTCCCTCCCAGTGGGGACACGAACACTTTTTCTTTCTTCTCCCCGGTGACCACTGAAACATGTCAAAATACAGTTTTTTCAAAGCCTCTATCTCTGAAAACTGGATAGAAAGTAACCAAATGGTTCAGAAGTTATCATGAAGAAAGACAAGCTACTCCTTTGCCTGATCACGTATGCCTTGTCTCCATATGAAAACCGGAGAAAATCCTTTTACCCAGCACGCAGTCCCTACTTTTATTTAAAGACAATCTGAGCGATGATATTTGGAGCTGTGCTCACTCAAGCAATCCTTGGGCTGGGGAAATAATTGCAGAGCCGTACATCCCTCGATCACCGTGTGAGGGAGGTAATTACAGTGCCAAGTAAGCGCAGCAGACGGGAAGCGATTGCTCTCATGCACTTGGATTGCAGTCTGCTGCCTGGCACGTCTCACGTGCCGCCAGGGAGGAAAGCGGGTTTGGAGGCTACTTGAGCACCTAAGCATACCGAGAAGTGTCCAGTGGGATTTTTCAGGTGTATGTCTATGCCAGCCTGACACAGCTCCATGGAGGTTGCACGGAAGCTGGATAGAGGTGTTGTACATACTCTTCTGTCTGGCCCAGCTGGCATCTCTCGGATGCTTTGATGGGGACCTACCAGGGGTGAAGGGCTCCACCTGACCACCCATGTCCCACAAGAGAGCAGGTACAAAGTGAAGCTCATTCACACCAGCACAGACTTAGGTCTCTGATAATGAATTTCTTTTTACGGGAGGGAAAGAAATGTGTGCCAAGGTATTGCTCTCTTTCCTAAAAATAAATGCAAGGAGAAAAAGAGGATTCAGACAAAAAGACCTTGCAGGATTATCAAGCCTCACCAAGCAGAAATCCTGACAGGCTCCGATAAATTGTCTGACACGTTTAATGGTAAATTTGACAAGACAAAAAGATTTTTTTTTTAACTTCTTTCTCTGACTTGTGAAGCTTCAGACTTGCCTACAATCTACAAAGCTAAAAACTTCTGTAAAAATGAAAACTGAGGTACCTGCATGACTCCAGAGGGGGAAGATTTATGAAAAAATAAATATAATGAGGTTTTTTTCATCAGACACTGTTTGTGGCGGAGAGTTTTATGGTGAAAGGCATACGACATTTCCATTTTCCTCTGCAAAGGCTTCCCTGCAAACTGCACAAAAACCCCTCTGACTGAGCCCTTCAGACTCAGCTATAAGCTGTTGGGAAAGCAGCTAATCAAAAAAATTGCAAGCATAAAGACCCATATGCCCCATCTGTAGAAAAGTGGAAAATTAGCCAATACTGTCTACTGTTAAAAATCAGAGTACTCAGAGACGTTATCCCTCCTGAGAGGTTACCCCAAAGCAGTCGCCTCTGGACAGGTCACCTGAATGGCTCATGTGTGCAAGCCCCTGTAGCTTAGCTGTGACAGCTCAGGCGAGAGGGGGACCTGGACACCACTTAGCGTGACACCAGCGTGACCAGGAGGACACCTTGTGCCATCTCACGGTCCAAAGAAGCAGGCATGATGGAAGACAGAATACGTGGGAAGAAAATGGCCCGGACCTGACAGCAATTTACTGGTAGCTGAGAGAGAGAGCAGGACCGGGCAGCCAGAAGCAGTGGGTGTAAGTCTCTTGTGGGAAGGAAAACACAGATCAAAACAGAAGCAAGTAAATGAGCAAGTATACAACACAATGATGGCCTCAGGCTCTCTATTTTACTGAGGGAAGATAAAAAGCAGCGACTCTCAGTGTTGCTTGGGATAGGAAGATCACCAGGCAATGCCCTACTCGTGCAAATCAGATATCCCAATGGAAAGGAACTGCTTTTGCTTTCATAGAGTGCATTTCTGAATCCACCGCTCCTCCCTGCTGGCTCAGCGAAACCTGATGCACATCTTCTTTTCCACCATGCAGGCAGACCCTGCATAGCTGCATTGTTCGATACAGACGGCCTCCAAGAAGCCCTAAGTCAGCAGCATGTTGGCAAGAGCCTTGGTGGAAAACTAAGACCCACACACAGCAGAAATAGTCCCTGCAAGGAAGCACACGGCTTTTATGGAGCACAGGGGAAAAAAACCTATTTCTAAAGAGCATCTCTGAAACCTCACAACATTGATCCTTGTATAATTCTTTTGCACCACGATATAGATACATACAGCATAAATGTACTGCCAGGTGCTGCAGGAATAAACTGAGAGCACCTGTCCCTTTGGACTGAGCTGCACTACAAATACATCTTCTGCAAATCAGGCCTTCATCTGTAAATGCACTGCACACATAAAGGAGACCAGGTTTTTAAAAAAATTTTGCCACAAGTGCTAAATTCTGGCACAAAGAATCCATCCACCACCTTTGAAGTTCCTACGTGTTACAATTTTTTCCCAGACTGGGCTTTTTAGTAGAACTACCCAGGAGACTTTTGAAAACACAAAATTTTCAAGGGCTCAAGCAACTGCAAAAAAAGGTTTGAATGCAACTGCCAAGTTTTGATCTTCAGTTATACTTCTGACTTTTGATAAAGGACATAAACTACCCTTTTGTATTAACAAGAGATCTCAAATGTTATTCAGGAGTTTAAGTTAAAAGACCTATATAAATAGAAATCACATGCTAATAGGACATAATGTTTTACTACCTCACATATAAAACATTATTCTGAATGGTTTATGCTCCAAAGTATGAGTCAATTCCTCAGAAACACAGTCCTTCCTCCAGCTGGATTTAGCCACAGCTTGCCTTGGTGAATCCAAGGGGTCAATTAACAAAGATTAATTTACTCCCTCTCAACCTAATAAAAGCAAAGCACCTGCCTGACCTTTCTTGCTGACAGCTCCTGGTTTTAGGCAGTCACATTCAGCAGTTCCCCATCGCTATGCTAAACCAAACCAACAGTCAAGTTTCCATTTTCCAGGGCCTAAACCCTTCAGCACAATATCATCATCTTTCACTGCCTTTGTGTGAACTTTTCCACCTTCCTTATGCTCCTATCGAGGTAGTAGGGTCTTACGGATTCATGCTGGCCCCTGGGATCGGTTCACAGCTATTGTGGATGCCCTGTCCTTTGTACACTGGCTCTCAGCACATTTAGCTTCTCAGCCTTACTGCTTTTTAGTACTTAATTATGTTGTTTATTTTGCTTTTATTGGACTGTGCTGTGCTTTCATTGCTTAGATAAAACTAGCTAGCAATCCCCAGGCCTCCTGAAAGAACGCTACTGCAGGAAATTAATGAATGCACTATTTTCCCCAGCACAGAGCAAACACACTGCTAAGAGTGACAAACTCTCAATCCTTCCTTGGCTGCAGCATTGGTGAAAAATCCTGCCTAGTCCATGCATGTGAAGAGACGTGGCCATTGAAACTGCTGACGAATAGCTCTGCCTGAAGGACCAAATGGCAGGGTACTAAAGCGTGTGCGGATCCCACCTGACGTTTTAGCTTTTTGCTGTCATCATCATCAGGCAAATCCTTTGACCCAAACTTGAGAAATCAACAGCGCTCAAACTAGGAAACTTGTTATTTTCCACCGGGCAAACTTTAACTGTCTCAGAGGCCTCCAAGTTCAATGATGGACACTTCATGTAAAGCAAAAAATAGTAGTGCTGTATCTCTTTCTTTGATATTGAAGACTAGGATTCTTCAGATCCGAAGTGCCTGCTCTGGCTTGACAAATACCCAGCGCTTGTAGGTGTTTAGAGCAGGCAAATGAGAAAGGCAGGCAAGAGGGTGAATGATTTTGGTGCTGTGGAGTACAGACTGTAGTTTGCAACAGGCATTGCTACCACCAGCAGATAGAAATATAAGCGAATGCTTTCTTGCAGTCACTGATGAGACTTCCATTGCAACTCCTTTTCTGTCACGTTACATTATCTGCCACGCTGGGAAACTCAATAATTACTCTGCAGGCACTTATGAAGACATACTTGTCGAAACAAATGATGGGGCATGAGGTGATTGTTAGGCACAGGCTGGAAACCAGCAAGCCTGTCTCATGAAGGAAACAAACCACAACACTGTCACTTCTCTGGTAAAAAATATTTCCATATTAAAATTGGACAAGAAGAAGAGACTGAGCAATTTTTCAGGGAGAAAGGAAATGGTTCCTGGAAAGCAAATTCGCTTCTGCAGAACAGAAATTATTTTTCTGCTCCTGGAAGGATATTACCTGGTTTGCTTTTCCAGATGATCAGCTTGGGAACCAATAGATCAGTTTTCCCAATGGGAAATCCAAGTGTTTGAAATAGCAAGGGTGTTTTCCACTCAAAAGTCATGTCCACAGAAAAGCCCTAGCTGAACATTGTATAACCTGACATGGAACCTGACCATTGTCAACTAAAACCTAAAATATTTTGTAGATTCCTCCCTCAGTAAAATACCTCATAAGATGACCACCACTGTCACAGAGACATATAAAGGGGAGGGAACACCCTACCCTGTTTAACCACCTCCCACTACCCTGGAGAATGTCTTGCCCACATTTGGGTCTTAGTGAACTTTCCTTGCTTGTGTGGTGTGATGGCTACTCCATGGATGCAAAACTCTGAATTAGCAGGAGATGTTTTGACGTTACCTCATGAGACAGGTAAAAGGCAGCGATTCCCAATGGCCAGAAGCAGCAGAGCATGGAGAACACAGTGAGGCCAAGATGATCTCTTGGTGGCATCATCAGGAAATTGTCTTCGCTTTCGGTGTCACTTGAGTAATCGCTCTGGAATAGCAAGGGAGAGAGAAATGTAGAGGTGCTGGTTAATGACATAATTATTTCTCCTCTGTCATGGGCCAAGGCTGTGATCATCTGCCCATAAAACTCTCCCCACTCACGCCAGGGCAATTCCTCAACATCAAGACAGGCCTCCAGCACTCATGGTAGAAGGCTTCTGGTGACCCACCCTGGGGTCTCTACCATGTAGCGTTCTCTATCATGTAGGGGTCTCTAGACAGGGCCAGTTCTGGGGACACTTGTACCCTATTCAGCAAGGCCCATGTACCCATTCTGCTCTGCTGTGGCTCCACAGCGATAGGACCACAGGAGTTAGCCTGCCCTCCTGCAGTGTCCGCACCAGCCGGTGGCATCCTTCAGAAGGACTTCAGCACTGGGACTGTGGCCGTGGCACATCTCCCTCCCTGCCCTGCTGAAAGTCTCAGCAGGGCACTAACCCCCTGTTTTAGCAGCACCCCGAAGGGAGGCTGAGAGAGCCGAACCCTTATGTCTGCACCAAAATCAAACAGGAGAGAAGTGCTCAGAGGCAGGGTTATCTCTGCAAGTTGCAGGTTGGGGCTGCAGCTGCCCTGTCAGCACCAACGCTTGGGAAAGCCACCCCAGCCAGCGTCACAAAGTCAGCCCTCTTCTTCTCTCCTACTGCATGCACAGCACTGGCTAGCCGGTGTCCTCCTTAAGAACACCAGAGGAATCTCCATTCCCCGACTGTGTCGCAGCCTCCATCACTATTGCATGAACTTGAAAGCAAGAAATGAGAAATGACAAGAGATTTTGGAAATCGCTGCAGGGAGCTGAAAAGGGCCCATTCTACATGTTCATTTTTCATGAATGAAAGAAAGCGACTCTCTAGCCAGACAAACCAGGGTGAACCTGGGTGGGTTGGCGCTTCGGAAACATAATGTCACATATCTAATGCAGAAGGAGCTGTAAGCATTGGGTGCTCTGCATCTCCCAACTCAAATGCCAGTCTTCTGGAAGGTCACTGCTCAGGTGGCCAGGAGAATGTCAGCCAGACATTACCCAATGGGGACGAGGTAACAAATGTGGTGCAAACCTAAGCATAAGGAACCAAGGTAGCAAAAGCTGAAAGAGAAAAAAGCATGAGTTGCTCCAGCAGCAATGGGGTGCTGCCAGATTTACAGTGTGTAGGCAGAAGCACCTGCCCAGGCATGTTTCTTAGACGCCCCACGGTCAAGCTGCAGCAACCCTGACCTGGCAAAGTTTCTTTCACAGTGATTACTAGGACCGGTCCACAGGAACCTGACTGCCCCACTGCTGAGCGAGTACAATTCTCCAGCAAAGCAGGAGTGGAAGACAGCCTGCTCTCTGGTGGCTTCCTCCTCGCCTGCAGGAGTCCACAACAACAGGGACCAAGGCTGTCGTTACTCCAGGCTTTGGATTTACAGCTTTGGTGCAAGAAGGGTCCTGCAAAGCTTAACTTTCCCTGGGAGCACCTCCAGCCTGAGACAAGGTGGCCAAAAATCTTCTCAAAAAACCCTTTCGTAGTTGCATGTTCTTCACTGATTGTAGCAGAAATGCTGTGCAAAATCTTACCGAAAGGAAGACATCTGTGTCACATTGAGAAACTTACCCTTTTGGGCATGGGTATTATGCCCCTCTTGGGAACTCAGCAGCCTGTTCAGGAGTTTTTGGCCTTTGGGCCAAAACAGCTGCTAAAGTGACATTGCTCTACCAGTGAGCTCTAAGTGAGAAACTCCTGAACACGCTGCTAAGTGTGCAAGACAGGAAAATGAACTCATGCGCAAGAAGGAAAGTTTCTAAACATGCCACTAGTAAGCCACGACTCAGAAGAACCTAGGAAATGCTGGCAGCCTAACTATATTGGAAAGACTTGGCACTGGGCAAAGGGATTGGCTCCCAAGCTGACCCATTTGGGGAACCCACCAGGTGACACGACCCATCACTTGCTAACATGGAGAGTCTGCTTTGACAGATACTGCTGCCAAGCACCTGCCACAGACCAGAGGGGCCTGGGAGGGTGAGGTGGGGGGACCAGACAGGTCCCATGCACTGAGATTGTGTGGTGCACGTGAACACCAGCAGGTAGAACACGCCAGCCTGTGTCGGGAGTCTTGATGCCTCAGCAGAAGTGACATTTGGCATGAAGTCAATAAAATCCCACTTCTGAAGGGGACACCTGCTGATGCTGTGTAGTGTTTGAGCTTGGTGACTTCCGTTTCTGCTTTAATTTTCAGAACAGGCCGTGTAAGTAATTTTTAATACCAATAATCTTTCCTTTCAAGAGTAAGAGAAGAGAGGGGAGGGAGGAAATCCACAACATTGCTGAAACAGTCTCTTGAAACAGTGCCCTTCCCTGAACTTCATGACAGGTAAGATACAAATATAAAAATGCTTTTGATTTCCCAGTTCTTGGCTGAGTAGTGTGCTCGCATGGTATCTGTGGAGACTACCTGTCTGATATTTCAAATTACCTTTTCTTGCAGAGGACGATGAAATGGGGCAAAGATTCTCTAGATAACTTTGATCAAGTGCTGAAGCAGAAAATTATCAGGTATGCTGCTTTCCAAAGGGACTAACCATTCTCAGGGTGGTGGTGTCACAACATCTCAGAGAGCTTCCATGCCGACTGGAGAGCTGGCTGTTAGATTGCAAGAGGATACCTGTGGAAGCTTTCTTAGTTATGCTAACATAAAAACCCTTACTGGGGAAGATTAAGTCATGATAGGCTCATACTAATTGAATAGTAGAGTTATACTGTGAATGTCATTTTGATGGGCCAAGTCCCCGTAGTACATACTGGATCAGATGACCTGACTGTCAATCACCAAGAGTGACAGAATAATTCTGATCAGAAAGCCCTGACCATGTAGTCCAGATATGAACCAGAAGGGTGGGGAAAAAAAAAAAGTCATACATCACAGAAAGAAATCCAACAGCAAAAGGTACCTCTTACCCATTCCAGCTAAACACTCATTTCTCCAAGCAAACCTTCCTCCCTGATGTTCTCTCCCTTACAACACGATACCCAATCCTGAGCTTACCAAGAGATCCTACCTATTCAGAAACCTTTCTGACATTGGGAAGCTTTTGACAATTTGGCTACGTAGCTGGCTGTCTTCACTTGTTCCTGGTTCTGCAAGAGCTGCATCCTGACACTGGAGGAGCTGGACGTTAGGGGCGCTGAGAAGTCAGAATTACTTTCACCAATTACAGTCACTTTGGGTTAGCAGACTAATCCTGCATAATCACTAACATTCTTGTCCACAGCATTGCTCCTTTCATGTTTAACAGTCTCTTTATAAATTTACATGGAACTTTTCACAATTACATCATAATTTCACTAATCTGACTGAAAGTTTTTAACTCTTATAGAAGTTAGGGAATAGCATAACTAATTAATTTTCAAGGTTTGGGTGGTGAGCAAGACTGCACAGACAAACTTCTCTTTATTTAATGTTGAGCTAGATTAGTTTAAATAATCTAAAATATCAAACTATCAGGTTTTTCTTTCTACAGGTGTACCACCAGTGCATCCTCCAACCAAATAATAAGCAATCAAAAGACAACTTGTGCAACCATTAAAAAAAAACACATGGCAAAGAGCATCCCTTTCTTGATTGAGATATTCTGTTCATCAGCAGAGCAAAGATCCCTAATAGTTACTCTCCTAACAACTCCGAGACACAATCGAGTTATCCTCTTTGAAAAGAGCTCTTCTATCCTGTCAGTCAGATGACATCACTGTCTTCATGGTGCTAGAAAAATCTTAGGATGAAACAAGGCAAAATACATCCTGATGCAGCTGCAACCACGTAAGTGACAAGAGACAGAAGGATCACGGGGTGCTAAGGAACAGCAGCAGCAGCAGCTGACAGTCTCTTCAGGATGTTGAGGGATTCACTCCTTTTCAGACATGACATCTGGTTGCAGCAGTTTCCACTGCAATTGCACAACCACTTCTAACACAGAGAATATTTACAGAAGGCAGTGCCTTTCCACTGCAAGTCAGGCTCTATCTTGGAGACACATCTTTGTGCTTTAATGTGAAAGGTGTAACCTCAGCAAGGTCCACAGCCCTTCCCCTTGCCAAGTGAGCTGTGCTCTCTGCAGCCCGTGCGAGGTGCTGCTGTGAGAACGGATACCTGTGCAAATGGCCCTGTAGCAGAAATGACATATCTCTGAAATTACTGAGCACACAGTGGGGATTTCCTGCTTCCAATGTATCCTTTGCCACAAAAGCAGTTATTACAATGACAACAACCCTCCTCATCCTTGCTGACTACTGCTGCGTGTCCCTCACCAACACACTTGGAGTTCAGCTGAGAAGACAGCACAGGATAAAGCAATCTCAGTTTCAGTTTATCCACAAGCCTTTCTGTGGCTGTTATGAGGAAGAGATGACCTCAGGAGTGCAGGCAAGACTGGAGTTACCAGGAGATCAGGCCCCAGAGGACATCTCCCCAGAGCATGAATTACTGCAGAAGGCACAGCGCCCTGCCCAGATGAATGTTGATTACAGTGAATGACAAAGAAAGCAAGCAGCTCCCTTCCTTTCTCCTCCTCTCCTCTCCTCTCCTCTCCTCTCCTCTCCTCTCCTCTCCTCT
>WAAD01001911.1:302213-327353 GCA_013389945.1 Fregata magnificens
TTTCCCCTTCCCTTTCCCTTTCCCTTTCCCTTTCCCTTTCCCTTTCCCCTTCCCTTCCCTCTTTTCCTTTTCCTGCCCTTTCCTGCCCTTGCCCTGCCCTGCCCTGCCCTTGCCCTTCCCTGCCCTACCCTGCCCTGCAGGAAAAGGACCTGAAGAAAATGGCCTGTTTCAGGATGAAGCTGAAACATCGATGAATTTTAGTCTGTCAAATTCAGCTAGCTGCTTCAGTTGATAGTAACACTTCCTCATCATATGAGTGCAGAAGGGAGGGAAGAGAGAACAGGATATTTAAGATGGGATACTGACTCACATAGACACCCCATTCGTGAAAGGACCATGGCTTGGGAGCAGGAATCACCGGGCACAGAGCAAGGCTGTCTGTACACAGAGCTAAATGCAGGGTGTGCACTTTGGACTGTGTTTCACGAGGCAGCGACCCCGAGAAGGACCACTAGACCAGAGTGTTCAGTCAAGAGCAAGCTGAAAGTAAACCTTCTCTGTGATGCACGACAGAAGGAACGAACGTGATGCACAGAGAGGGAAGGAAAGGTACAGTACTACAGACACGTACATAACGGGTCCAGTTCTGGTACCACCATTTCCCAAGTACGTTGGAGAAATTAGGAATCAGAAGGCAGGTACATGCGCCATGCCGCAGAAAATCATCTACACAGGAAGAAAGTAGAGAAGCCAGCTTCACTTGTAAGACTGGTGGAGTCATCAACCCTGGAGGCGTTCAAAAAACGTGTAGATGTGGCACTCCAGTTTAGGAGTCATGGTGGTGTTAGTTGACAGTTGGACTTGATGATCTTAGAGGTGTTTTCCAACCTTAATGATTCTATGATTCTATGATTCTATAAATTTAAGATGCAATTTCATCACAGTCTGTAAGTGCCTGCATGAGTAGATGATTTCTGATCAGAGGCAGCTCTTTCATTTGGCAGAAAAGCAGAAGAAACCCCAGTGACTGAAAGCAGAACAGATGAAGAGCAGACACAAGGTGCAGATTTTTAACAGAGATGGTGATGAACACTCTTCTGCAGTTGTAACGGATTTTCTATTACACGAAGCCCTTTCTTAAATCGAGGCTACCTATCCCTAAAAGCTATGTGCTTTACCTCAGCCGAGACATTAGGAGTGAACAGAGGCTCTGCAGACAGCCTGCCATGGGCTACCTGCAACATACCAGAGTCTGGACTTGATGGTCACATAGTCCCTTCCAGTATTAAAATGCTAGGCACACTGGAGAAGTCAGACAATAAGGTCTGCTGTGAACCACAGCTGCCAGCAACCTTTGGTGAATATTCAGGAAACAGACCTTTTGGTATTACTCCTTTTTTCCTTCAAAGCAGCAACATGCACACACTGCATACAAAACTAATTTCCGGTATGGCCTCGTGGGATCTGCCTCAAATCCAGATGGTCCAGTGGTCTGTTTTTGACAAAGACCAACACGTGATACAACTATAAGATAATATGTGCTCTGTTTCCCTCCACACAATGCCTGTTTCAGTAATGCAGTTAAACATCATGCCCTATTCTGACCAGCACTCTGCATCCCTTTGCTCTTCTGCAAGCAGTCTGAGTTCACCTAAATGCAGCAGACATTGAAGGCAGCATGCTGGATGATAGCTCTCCCACCAAGGGCTATAGTTTATCACTGCTCTGCCTTAACACACTCACTCATCACTGAGCAGCATCTGGCTGATGCTTACTTAAGAGGTGATGTCTCTAAAACCTGTTGCCATCATGGACTCTTTCTCCTGGTGATGTATTATTTATTTATTTTATTTTGCCTGTTTATTTATTTCTTTTTACCATTTTGAGTTTTGCAGTTGCTCCCCTTCAATTTTAAAGGTATTTAAATGGTCCATAATCCACTACCCCCGACCTGGTCCAGCTCCTCTTGTTTCCCCAACTCCCAGCCTAAATTGTCTTGTCAGTCGAGCAGCCAGCCTTGCAGAACGGGCTCACAGAGGTCTCTCCTTGCTTGGAAAGCTTTTCATATATAAGCTTGCAAAACCAAAACGTATCAGGGGCAAAAAATCCTGGATGCAGCTGTCCAAGCCCATTCTTTCTCCTGTCCCCCTGGATTTTGATCATCTCCCTTGTGATGTTTTCTAGACTCCCACAGCCAGTCTGCCTATGGCTCATCAGTAACCTGCGTTCAGCACATTGCCACTGGAAGGGCATTACTGCAGACAGCAATAAACAGATCCATACTAAAACAGGCCAGCTGCCACAGTCTCCTAAATCACACTCTTTCTCTGGGAGAGCAGTAATCACAGCCATGAAGTAAATATCCCTAATCTTTGCGTGAGTGACAGGGGCTCCCAACAACCCTTGGAATTCATGGGGAAGGTACATGTGTATTGCGGCACACTCACGCCTTTGCAGGTGGGCCAGCAGCAACCACAGAGAAGTGGCTCTCAGCAGCTTACGCTGTCAGCTGTTGAGAAGGGTGAAGTTGCGGTGAATGCAATGCACTTCATCAATGTTGTTCTTCGTGGCATGGGGCATCACTTAGGGCTCCCACTCAGGGAGAGGAAGACCTCCAGAGTCTGCAGACACAGAGGTTCCTGCCAGGAGGAGCAGAGCAGGTGGTCCCTGCAGAGCAGATGGTCTCAACACTGCCTGTTGAGGAAGATTAGGGAGATACCCCTCTTCACTGAGCCACTTCAGCAGGAAGAGTAGCAGTACACCGCTCAGGCTGGGGCAGGTGGGGTGGCCCTTCACAATTGTCCTCTTTTTGCTTCAGAGCTGACACACCTTCCTTTGAGGTGCAGTCCTCAAAAGAAGTATGCCAGATCCCCACCTTCTGCAAATGACAGCGTGCAGCTCATCCAGAGCTCCTGCCACTTATGGGCTGGAGCCCAGGGACCTCACTGCATAGCATCAGTCTGAAAACTCAGAGAAGTGATGATGAGAAAGGGAATCACTCTGGGCCCTGGCTGCTATTAACAAGATTCATAGGAGGGCACTTGGAGACTGCTGAAGGTTACTTCCCAGCCATACTCCCTTCACCTAGGGCTGGCTAATAAAGGTTAATATCCCTTGGCAGGGCTCAGTATCTCCAGACTCCAGTGGCTTCTCCTTTAAGAGAGAAAAATAAATCAAATGCAAATGAAGTGTAATCACTTTTGTAACCTGTTAATAATGTGCCCGTGAAGGAATCCAGGGACATAAAGTGTGTCCTCTGGGGTCAGTCCAATGGCCCACTGAGCCCCACGCTCTGCCTCTGACAGCAGCAGCAGGACATGACATAAACCTGGGTGCTTTGCAGCCCATCCCTTGTGCTCCCTCAGCACCCACAACTGTTGTGTATGAGAAAGAAAAGCTTTGCCAATTCCTTTTAATATCTGTTTATGGATTCTTCATCCATGAATCTGTCTAATCCCTTTTGAACTTGCTGATCCGCCATAACCTCTTGTGGCAGCAAGTCACCAAATGGGTGAACAACGATTTTCTGTTATCTGTGTTAAGCAAATCTCTTACTAGCTCCCTCAGGTGTCCCCTGCTTCTAAAACAGGTTTGGCGAACGGTGGGTCTGCATTCACCTCATCCTTCACCTTCATGATCTTATGCAACCGGCTCATACACCCCTTGGCCACCTTCTCTACAAAATGGAGAGCCCCAACCTTTTTCAGCGCTCCTTGTAAGCAGGCTGCTACTTCCACTTGATCATTTTCTTTGCCCTTTTCTACCTCTACAATGTCCTTAAGAAGTGGGGACCACAATCACCCACCCCACTTAAGAAAGTGGATTGCACCAAGCTTTAATGTAGTGGCAAAATGCTGCCGGCACTCTGTCTTGTTCTCAACACTGCTCTTTAAAACACCCAACATTTTCTTGAGTTATTGGCTTGCCCTGCACACTGTTCTGCGGGACTTCACAGCACTGACTGATTTCTCCACAGTCTCTTTCTTGAGTCGTAGCTCACAGTTACAAGCTCAGCCTTGAGTTCACATGGATTAGATTATTTTTTCATAAATGTACTAGTTTCCATTTATTTACATTGAAACGCATCTGCCACCATTTTGCCAGTCAGTTTTGTGCAGTCCTTCCGGAGTTCTTCTCCACTGGCATGCCACCTGAGTACCCAAACGAAACTAACACAATCCACAAACTCAGACAGGTCTAGGAGCCCAAATGCCTCCATACTTCCTGGTGACCTTATCCCATGTCCCTGTGTTCTTCTGAGCATGTGCCACGGGACAAAGAAACCAAAATTACATTCCCAGATCCACAACACATCCCTAGGTAAGCTTGGGCAAGACATTTATTGCACCCTCAGTTCCCCAGGCGCAGAATGGAGAAAATACTGTTTTTCCACCTCACAAGAGTGCTGTGATGACCAGTGAATTCATTAGTGAAAACAAGGTGCAAGACCCTGAAGGGAAATGGCCATACAAGCAAGTACCTAAAGCATGCAAGACCTGCCTCAGATGTCGTCTGTGCTGCAGCCTCCCATGTCTGCACTAGACTGGCTCTTCGCCTATGCCACAGAGCTCTCAGGAAGGGAAACCCCACCATGCTCAGCTGCCCAAGAGGGTGTCCAAACATGCTTTCTGGATTCCTACTCCCAGGGGAGGCTGAGGACGCAGCAGCTTAGGTCTTATCAGTGCAATGCAGGCCATCCAAGCCTGTGCAAGCTGGAAGCATTGAGAGAAAGCATGCGTGTTGTGGGGCTCGACGTGCATAAACCCCTCCAGGGCCTTCTCGTCATGTTGCAGAGGAGATGCGGCCAGGAGGTGCTTGGGAACGTTCAGAAGAGGGGTTAGATGGAACAGGACATGGCTTAGGATCCACCTTCTGTCTCTACACCTCCATGCTCACATCCAAGGGATAACTTTCACAGCAGCATCCAGCAATTTGTAGGGGAAAAAAAGAAGGAAGGTTTAGCTTGAAAGCACTACATTTCCTTTCTTCTTTCACTCCCCAGAACATTCTGTTTATTTCATTTTCAGAGACTGTTTCAGACGTTGCTGGGAAAAAGGGTTTTAAGAGACAACTCAGATGTATTCTTTTATGAAACACATATGAATAATTCAATTTGCTGCCATCAATAGCTTGGGATTCTCTAAATAAGCCATCTACCTAGGGGTTAGGAGGAAAACTAGCAGGAGTGTAATATGACAAATGATGTTTCTGGATAAAAGATGGCACTGCATTTACCCATGAACTCTAACAGGAGGGTATTTCAGCTAGCAACTCATGTAATATTTCAGGGCTGCCACATTTGACAAGTTGTCTGTCCATTAGTTGTGGTGTAAAGAACTCATAAGATATTTATAAGCATTCCAGAGATACCTAAATGGGGAATCATTTGATTTCAGGGATGGGCACCGAAGAGAGAAGTTTAAAGCTTTGACAGAATGCGCAGCCTTCTGCTTTCATGCCTGGTAATTGCTGGAGCAAAGTGGGGCTGTATATGCTAATGAGAGCTGTTTCAGAAATGTGTTTCCCTCCAGACAATTATGATTTTCCTAGGCAGTCTGAATAACATCACACCAGGACCTGAGAAACACTGCTAGTTAAAAAAAAAAAAAAAAAAAAAAAGTAAGTTAAATGTGGCCATGTTGTTGCAGCAATGTGCAGGACCTCTGCTTAGGATGTCTCCTGCTCCTCTGCTACATCTCCCAGGTTCTTCAGAGCCCCCGGGCTTGGGGAGAGAAGAAGGTGCCTCCTAGACAACTTGTCAGAGACATTACTGAGCTGGATAGACCCATCCTGAAGGGGATGAGAGGTAACAGAGCAGCAACCCCTGCAGCCTGGCTGGGTCAGCTCTTCAAACCAAAACCAAATTGCTGTCAGTCAAAATAGCTTTTTTTTTTCAGGAACTTTCTCTGCAGTGAAGTTTTCTGCAAAAGAACAACAACCTTTCTGGTTATCAAGAGCCCAACTCCCTTCAAAAACAAAACCCTGGCAGAAACACACTGAGCACCAGCAAAGCTATTTTCTGCATGTGTCCATGGACTTCTGCAAGTATTGCATGGAGTGGGTCACTACAAAGGGATGAGTTAGATTCTTCTGCATTTCTAAGAAACTAAATACCCGGTCCTGAAAACCTCTAGGCAGGCACTCTGCAATAAGACAGGCAGTGTCAGAGAGACGTGGGGGAAGAAAAATGACTCACAACCCCAGGGTTATTCTGTCTCCCAGAAGGCATTTTACTGAGATGCCTGAGTTGGGAACCCACTTGCCTTGCCCTGACATGTGGAGAACGGGTGGTAGCCCTCAGTTTTCAAGAGACAACAGCTCTTCTGCACAAAGATCCCCTCTTTGCTAATGTTTGGAAAAAGGGGCTATTTTTAGAGTTTTCTCCCAGAAAGAAGTGCCAAAGCAGATATGTTACAACAAAAAACTCTTACAGCAACTGAGCCCTGATCTGCTCTTGTACTATGCAGCTCTCATCTCTAGGTGAGCTGCGGCATGACAGTCAATGTGGCAAGATACTCAGCAACATGCTGTGCATCCTCGATGTCAGAATCAAATCCTTCAAGGCTCTCACAGTGGGGAAGCAAAACCTTGCACTTCTGCTGTATCACCCTCTCTCATTGTTCTCCTTTTACCTTCTGCTCCCAGTCCTGGTACTAACCCTTTCCACCCCACTTTGGGTCTATTAGTAGTTTAAAAAAGTTTTATAGTGGGCCAGACTAGTGCTATGTGACTCAGGTGCTGTTTTTCTCATTCGGACAGATTAGGCAAATTTTTGTGTAGTTAACAATCTGGCATGGTTCATTCCCCTACTCAGCAACTGCTGTCCTCAAATACTTTTCTTCCATTCCCGGAGTCTCAACATGTGAAGCTATGTCTCTAATGAACCTCTGTACTAGCCAAGCCTAGGAGGCCCTCATGCACCTGGCCACACAGATACAGCATCTGTCCACATGGGAACCAGAACAGCACAACACAGCAGTCACCTTTTTGGCTGGTCTTGTGCTGTCAAATGCATCTCTCCTCTCCCCGCCATCTTTCTGCACAACCAGCTGCATCCACAGAATTTGGACCTTCCTGGTATGGAAGTTACTCCCCGTGCTGAGAACCCTTGTGCTGAGTGCAGCTGCTCAGCAGGTTGGTCATTTGGGTCTGGTTCATGGAGAAGTGTGAAAATCACAGCGCTGCACTGGGTTGGCCAAGTAGCACAACGATGGAGACTGATACTGGGCTAGAAGCAGAGGCTTCTAGCAATTCTAGCAATGCACATGTTTCCAGTGAGGCAGGTCCTTCCCCAGACCTTGCCTCATTTTCTCCTCCCTTGCTCCATTCTTCTGGTGGAAGAGAAACACCGATACAGAAAAGAAGAAGATGCATGGGTGTGTACTTTGTGAATGTCATCCTCTTCTGAGCCCTTTGTACATGTAGGTCAGGATGGCTGTCCATACACCTCTCTGTTTATTAGCACAGTAACATCCCACAGGGTTAAGTGAGGCTGGGAATCCTTCGTGCCAGATGCAGTATACCCATTTAAGAAAGGGATGCGTATGACCTCAGGAGGCTACAGTCCAGAGAAATAGGTCAGAAAGAAGGAGGAGCTAGGGAAAATGATGCACACACTGTCACAGCATGGTACCAAAATTTGCAAAGACTCTCTCCTTTCTCCCCTTGAGATCTGGGGAGGAGAAGGATGAAGTCACTGTCCTCAGACCTTGTTTTACAGGTGCTTTTCTAGAAACAGATGTTCTCTATGAAAAGCTGATCAAGCTCCTACAGTACCACTTTGAAGAGACACCCAGATCGAGGGCCCTACATTGCAAAGGCACCTTAAAAATCCCACCAAGAAAAGGGAAAAGATTTTTGGTATAAAACATTTTTTCCTTATCCTGCTTATTTTCCTGGCCTTTTTTAGCCTATTCTCCAACAGTTGGCTAAAGAAAGTCTTGCTGGAGTTGGATTGACAAGAGGGAGACATTTTTTTTTTTGCTGCCTAAATGTCAGGCCAGATGTGTCAATAACACCATTAGGCAATTACATGCCTGCTGCAGTCACTTGCATCACTACTGCATGAGAGAAACTAGGGCAAAAAGGCAGCAACTAGGGATTTTGTTTTGATTTAGAAAATGAGACTTCCCACAGCCGATTTTGAAATGCTGTAGAAGGGTGTGATTTGAGCTAACACCCTCACATGCCTCAGAGAGGAACTTTTTGTCTCCCTGCAGAGGCACTGAATACTGCATTACTGGCACACACTGGGAAAAACATGTCTCTCTTCCTACCTTATCAATACAGAGAGAAAAAAGAATAAAAGGGAAGTCAGGCTCTTGTTGGGTTGCCCCTGTGCTGATCACAGGGTGAGACACTGGTATTACAGGCGGTGAAAATAGAAGTTTTAGGACTTGTTAGGTCTCGGTGGAGAAAACCCCTGCAACAGAGAAACACGAGCAAATAGTCTCTCAATCTCAAGTTGGACATTCGAGTTGAAGCTATGGCTTTGCTCCAGACAGCCAAACAGTCTTTGCTAGATTAGGTGTCTGTGACCAATGCTGGAGAAAGTTTTGGGATCAGCAGCATTATGCACACCCTCTATTCCCACACACACTGGCAAACACAAATCTCTGCCACACTTGGGCAGCTGGTTTCAGCCAAAACCAAAAAGACTTTTTAAAGTAAAAAATGCATCATTTAAGAATGAAGTTGATTTCCATAGCCTGCCCCATTTGGAGAACAGAATTTATCTTACTTTACTGTGAGCAATCAATGAAGCATGGGAACCTAAAAGAAAACATTGCATTTGGGATCTAATGAAGTGTTTCACTCCATCAGAAAAAAATCTTTTATTTCAGAGACATGGGATGCATTGCAGCTTGAAACCCAAAGACTTCTGATTTTGTTTTCATTCAGAGACAGAAATGTTTCGTGTTTGAGCCAGTATGCAAAACAATCATCTGCTTTATGCCCAGCTCAAGTCAGGAGAAAGTAAGAGATGATGCTGGCCTGCTGAGTAAGACAAGCTCCATGTACGTGGACAGATGATCCTGGCCCCGACCTTACACAGCATTTAAGCACATGGGTCTTCTTCAGTTTCTGACCAGCCCATTCAGAGGCAGGAGGGAAACTCCGATCTCCATTAGGGCCAGTGGGAATTTTGCCATTAGCATCCACAGAGTTGGGACTTTACCCAACAAATAAAGATGAGCTATCGCTCACTGTCCTGGCCGGAGGAGAGAGTGATACAGCTGGTCCCATGCAGACCAGCTCTTGGAGGCTGTACACTTAACCCCAAATATGCCCTCCCACCCCCAGCCTTCCCCACATATCCCAGATAACATCTGACCTCTAGTTCCTGGAAATCCTCCTCTTCCTCCACATCATAGGAGAGGGTATGAATCTTGATGTCATCCGCTGAGAGATCGACGAACTTGCTGTCCGGGTACTCCAGGCTGTCTTTGGTGGGAGAGCGGTCCTCGATGAAGGTAGTTTCACAGCACTCCGAGCCAATGCTCTCGCCCCACGAGCGCAGCACGTTCTCTGAGTAGAGGATGATGTTGGGCCGGTAGTGAGACTCCACCGTCTGCTGCAGCATGTTGGGGTCCAGAAGCTGCTGCACGGGGTCATTCCTGCCGTTTTCCAGGCAGCTCGGCGAGGAAAGGCTGCCTGCTCGGTGGCTCTGGTACTGGGGGGTTGGGTACACAGAGACCAGACCATCTCGGCTCTCTGCCACTAAGTTCCTTGTATTAATTAAACCATTCCTTTTCCCAGCTTCAGCGATCTTATTGTGCACACTGTTCTGCTCAACCAAGCCATCCATACTGGGAGGTGTCTGAGGGAGTGGGACGGGTGGTCTTTATTTTGTTGTACCTTAGAGACAGGTCACACTGGGGCAGTGGCTCCCATTTTCCTGATGAAGAAAGGAAACAGATACCAGGGTGAGGACAAAGGCAATGAATAACATATCAAGGCACCCAAATCAGCTTGTCTTCAGTATCACCTCATGAGGAAATACAGCCCCACATACGCACACACCCTGCCCTAGCTCTCCAAATATATCCCCATTTGGAGAGGCAAAAAAACCTCACCCCAAATCCATGGGGTGAACAGGAGCAGATGATAATGTGTAGTGACAGAGGACTTTCTGAGATCTCTTGGTAATGGTGGGCCCCGACAGAGAAGGGTTATGATGCCTCCTCCATCCTCCCACAGGTACGCCACTGTCATTCTGGGGACAATGTCCTCTAAACGCTCTGATAAGAGACACGGGGAAGAAAACCCAAAGATAAAAGATAAACCGTCTTCAGTTTTCAGAAATCTGCAATTGCGAAGGGCAGGCAGCTGGTGTGTTCAGCTGCCAGTCTCTGCAGCCACGCTTCAGCTTTGGCAAGTACTTTACTACCCTTTGAAAACCCAGCTGAAGGAAAAGAAGCAGGCAGCGCTCTTCAAATTGACTGAAAAAACACCACCTGAAGGCAAGATCAGATCTGACCCAGAGGAATTAAAACTCCTCTGGACAGGGTCTTAAATCCTCTGTGTTGCTCTGGGTGCCCTACTTCTTCTGATGCCTTCGAAGCTGCCCCGGGGCGACAGACTGAAGGGCTGTGATGGGGCTTGTCTGCGTGACCATCCCCATCCAGATTCACCTGGAAGACATGGAGGCACAGTCGCTTGAGCCCCAGGAGCTGGTTGTCTCCTTTTGCACAGGAGCAACAGCCGGCCTCCGTCTCACCAGACCACCAGCCTGGCTCTGTTTTGTGCGGGTTGCACTAAGGTGTGAGAAATCAAAGGGACAGTTCAAAAGGCTAAAAGTACTTTTTTTCCAGCCCAAACACTTTCTCACCAGGACACCAGTTTTGTTCAGGTGCAGCCAAAGGAAAATGTTTTTTGAAATACGGATGGATCCGCCACAGCAACAATGAGCTCAGGGTTTTGTTTCTGGGCCTGACCACAGAAATCACATAAATGTTCCTGGCTTCAAAGAGCTTCATATCAGATCCTCTAAGGCCAAATTCTTAAGGTAGGAATACCTGTCCCCAGTGTGCTGCCTGGAGGAAAACAAGAATTACACATACAAACACACATGCATATGTATTATTTTTACCTGATGCTTTCTCTCTATTCCCCTTTTACATCAGAGATCCTCTAACAGAGCAATGGCTAGCAAAAGCCTAATTTTATTTCCTCTGAATAACTCCAGACTTCAAACATCTGCAGTCTCCCTTTTGGCTTGCAAGAGATATTTAAACCATTGCTAAGAGCTGGTCTTCTGTTCTTATGCTACAAATGAAGCAAGAAACTTGTTTAACATACAAGAGAGGTTAACTAAGTATGCTGCAATGTTTGCATTCACAGCACTTGGTTTAACACATAGAAAACCCATTTTATTGTGTTGTCAAATAGTTCAGGGTTTGTCCTAAGTGAAGAGGCAGGAAAGCTACAGAAGTGAAAATACACCATGGTGGGATCCCATGGAATTTACACTACATGGATCTCAGCCCCAAACCTGGGGAACCTGCTGGCAAAATTAAACCAATTTGCAGATTAGCTTGGTAGCTTGGACTCAGTTTCACCAAAAGGTTAGTCCCAAAGCCCTCAATCGCTTTGCAGCCTTTCCAAGGAAAACTCATTTCCATATGCAACCATGCCTGTGCTAAATGAACAGAGGACCATGCCCTCTTCCCGCTCCCAGCAGGGTAACATCAGCCTGTGTCAGCACAGATGTATTGGTGTGAGGAAGCTGCTTTTGGATGAAGCAAGCAAAGTTCAGCAGGCGAGAGTGGGTGGGGAGGCCAACGTGTTGATATTTGCCTTAGGACTGGTGCTTGCAGAACAACCTTCCATCCACCATTCCACACTGAGCGCTGGCAACCTGCAAGACCTCCTGTGGGCTGCTAAGCTGTCCCAATTTTGCTGTGTAAGAGGCTTCAGGGGCTGGGTGGGACCCAGTCACAACCTCAGTTGGGGAACACCCGCTGCTTTACCCAGGTTGGGTGGGACCACTTGCTTAGGATATCATTCTGCTGTGCCTCCAACAGCTTGCCCACAAACCTCCCCCTTCTTCCTCCGACCCCTCCCAAAGAAACAAAATGAAAGTACATCACCACAGCCAGAAGCTGAGAAAAACTCAGCAATTGAAAAGTTGTCAGGAGACTTTGCTCAGTTCCCCCTGAGCTGGCTTGAAAAATGCGCAAGGCTCCCTGATATGTGACACGTGACACCAACCATCAACCCCACTGAAGCCAGAGAGACTTCACCCAAAACTGTAAACCATCTCACAAGCATTCTTAGCCCTGCCATTTGTCCAAGCAAACTGTAATGGTCAGCAGAAATATGCTACAGATGTAGTAGAAATTGGAGGATGATGCACAAATCAAACAGGTCCCCTCTCAGAAAAATGGACGAAGAGGTCAATAGTTGGTCACTGCATCAATGGCTGCAACAAACCTTGGGTCAGGCTTCACACCTCCATGTGGTCACATCATTCCAACAAATGGGTATTGTCTGGCTTGAGCAGCACTCAGGAAAATGCCATTTTAAGGCAGCTTTATCGCATGCCTTCGAGCTGCGCTGTCAGATTCCCTTCACATTGTCTCTGCACTCGCCTATCATCCAGATAACGCTTGGCTCTGGAAACGCAGGTCTCACTCCAGGCATTCCTCTGACAGCTGGACTGTCTTCATGGAAAATGCTCACTTTGAATGGGTGCAAATGAAGCTCTACAGGCATAGTGACACCAGAGGTAGCTGGTATGCAGACCGGTACATGTTCCTCATGCAGTTTTAGGTGGTCATCTTAAAAAGGGCGGATTATGAGTAAGGGTCCCCGTCTCTTTAAAGGTGATTTGCATGGGGACACTCCAAAATCATGGGAAATGAAAACCATCTTTCAGGTCTTCTCACACTCCTCAGCAACAAGAGGACAAAAGTAAGCAGAGGCCACAGGGGAAAATGCCTAAGTCACCTGAGACCCACGAGCACTTCAGAACACCACTGGGATGTCGGTGTCATCAGGAGTCAGGACTGCCCCACACCATCCCTTGCTCCTCAACGTTCCTCAGCTTATGTGATGCAGGAGCCAAGCTCCTTTGGCTGATTAAAAGGAGGCCTGAGACTCAACATCATTTCAAAAGGTGATTTGGCTCCAAAGTGTTTGGAGTGCTGACAGATAAGATTCTGCAAGACCTAAACCAGGACTGCTCATGACAGCTTTGGTACTCTATGGCTAATATCTCTACCATCCCAAGGAACTGAGAACAACTACGTTACAGGCTCAAGCGTCCTCCCTAATCACCCACACCAGCAAAGTGTTAGCACACCCCATAGCCTGGCTTAAGCCCTCTCCCAGACAATACCTACACGGCAGTAAATAAGTGCCATGCATGTTCCTGAGAAGCCCAAAGGGGAAAACCACCTTGTTTTGGCAGGTAAGAGAGTTTAGCAGCATGGACACAGTCAATGTTGGACCATTCGGCCTATGGGCGACAGGATGGATCCTGGCATGCCTCGCTTACTAGATAGGAAGGAGCCTGTGGTGTTGCTCAGTCCTACTGTGGATCTAAGCATCTATCTGGCCGGTGCTTACCTGACGTGCATTTAAACCAGTCTTGTAAACCAATCTTGCAGATTCTGAGTGACACTTTCCCCTTGGGATGGGGGGAGGGGGGGAAGAAAACATCCAAAATGAGGCAAGGACAAGACAGGGAGCATCCTTCCCACACAGAGCTCCTCCAGTAATAGGGCTAATGCATTGCTCAAGACATCCTCTCCGGAGTCCCACATACCAGTGCAGCTCGCATGCCTCGGGGAAGGTCAGCAGAGAGAGACATGGATGGCAGCATGCAATCAAGGAAAATTGTTTAACCCTAGAGCCATTTCAATCTGTAGCTGGCTGGCTACATTACCAGAGCCTGACCCAATGTTCTCGGCCCTGCAAGTGTATTGCTTAATGGTAAGGAGCTGGTGAGACTCTTAAGCCTTTTCATTATAATACCGTAACAGGAAATAAATAAATAAATAAATAAATAAATAAAGGTGGCATTGATTTTTCTTTTCCGGGAAAAATTCCTGAGTAGCTGGCCATTAGGTTTAAATCAATAGCACCTTGATTGCCAGTGCATTTTGATGCATAGCTGAAACAAGGTCAATTGCTGTCTAGGGAAACTGAGAAACAGTTGAGGTACCCAGAAATTCTTCATCAATAAAAAGGCAGGATTAAGAGCATTGTCAGCCACAAATGAAATTTCATGTTCCTCATGGATAAAAGAGAACCTCCCTGAGCTTCTCTCTTCCCAACCACTGGCTGAAGGGAGTTAAATCAGATTTCCAAGGCCTTTGTAACCTGCTGCTACCTCGGTGTTGGTATTAGACTCAAACGCTGGGCTTCATTTCACCTACTGCAGACACCCGAGGATGTTTCCTGGGAGAAATTAATTGCAGTTATGCAAGATGCACAGGACTGGTGGGCTCAGTCTCCCTTTGGCGTAACAACAGCCCTCTAAAATACAGGGGAGACCCTCTCAGCTTAATACTAACCTTCAGATGAATGAAACGGGTGAAATGAGTCTCCCAGGTTCAGACGGAGGTGAAACGGACAGTGGCACGTGGTCATGAGTGATGCTTAGGGGCAAAAGGCAGCAAGTGCTTATGCAACGGCTCAGAGCCTGTATCCTGCCTGCAGGGACTCCTTGGAGATGGATTCAGTGGCCATCCTTTCATTAAGGGCTTTCACTGACCTGACCCAGGCCAGGCTCACATGTCTGCGACTCACAGGCAGGTCCTAAAATTAAGATTGCCCCAGTTTCCAGGTCAAACTGCAGCCCAGAGGATCCCGGATGGCAGCGCGACTGAGCAGATAACCTCTGATAGACCACCTGAGGCAACTGGAGGATGCCTTCTCTGCAGGGAGCCAACACTCAAAGTGAAAAAGAGCCACTCTCATTACCTAGGACTGCAGTGAGGCTTCAGAATGATGCTGACAGGAAAATGAAACTCATCAGAGCCCTTTAAATAAGAGAGCTGTTCAGTCTGCTCCAAGATGCAGAGTTAATTTAACTGGTTTGATTCAGGTTTCCTTTGTCTTCGCACAGTTTGAATTTCTCCCCACAAATCACTCACTGGTACTCAGGCTGACCAGAAATAATTCCACATTTTCAGACTTGAGGCTGGAACAAGAAGGGAAAACCAAATTCAAGCTATTGACAAATAGTAGATCAAACGTCAATCTAATTTTTACCTTGGGGATTAGAACATTTTTACCCCGGTCTCTGGTATTAAAAGTGAAGCCATTAATTATTATAACCTTCATTCTTTCCAATTTCTTGCATTGCTTTTTTCCTCCCTCTTTCTTATTTTAATAAGAAGCTGCAACCAGTGCCAAGATATTTAGTCTGCAATGCTGTGGTTTATTAAGCTATCACTTGTGTTACAGCAGAGCCCAGCTACGGTACCTGCAATGAGAGCTACGCTCTGCTGGGTGTTCTGTGGACTCCTGCTATGATGACAGTGGCTGACAAACTAATTAAGCAAAGCGTGTGAGCTAGAGAAATGCAAGCTGTGCAGAGGGCAAGGAGAGAACAGCTAAATGCTGTGCCCCAGGCTCTGGCAGACAAGGAGCAGAAGTCAGCTCTGCTACTGTCCACCGTCCCGAAGCTCCCTCGCTCTTCTGTGACCCAGCAGTATGCTGTTGTCCTCCTGCCTCCATGGGGCTCTCGCCTTTGCACAGCTCTAGCACAGCCTCAGGGTGTTTCAGCCTTCTGGAGACCCCTGCCAGGTACCAAAAGTCCTGTGTGAACAAGCAATTCAGTTACTTCTGAAATACCAGGCTACAGTTGAAAAGCCCCAGCCCTTTCCTCACAACAGATCAGAAAGACATTCATCCAGGCAGACCAGCCATCACCAGCCCAAAGGCCTGGTTTATAGGCAGGAAAACCTGGAGATGAAGGCAAGCCATGGTGAGGCTAAAGGCAGAGTCCCCATCCACTATCAAGGCTTATGGCCATACCCACTGCCATTCCCTGCAGATTGTGCAGAGCATCAGGCAGGAGAAAGGGCTCAAAGAGCTCATGTGCCTCTGCATGGGGGTCTTGGATATAAGTGGAAATCTTTTCCCCATGAAGACAGTCAAGCATTGGAAAAGGCTGCCCAGGGAGGTTGTGCAGTGTCCATCCTTGGAGGTTTTTAAGACCCGACTGGATGAAGCTCTGAGCAATCTGGTGTGATGCCCATAGTTGACCCTGCTTGGAGCATGAGATTGGACTAGAGGTTCCTTCAACTTGTTACCCCAGGATCCAAATCTGTCTGCTCCTAACCTGTCTCTCCCATGCTCCCAACAAAATGTTCACTGCTCCCACATCCTTCTGCCAACCCCTCAGTGACTCTAAACCTAACGCCAGCACGGCAAGAAGGGACAATAACCAGCCTTTGCAGGGCTGTGCCACCAGCAGAAACTGATGCAGCCTTATGACTACCAGATTCAACAAAGTGCAGGTGGGTTTAATGCTGGTTCCCCCACTACCAGCACAGAGACAGCAGAGGGGAGAAAGCTTTCTTGAAGAGCAGGCAAGCCAAATGCTGAGAGCTGCAGCCTGATAAAAACCACATTGTGAGAGGTTTGGAGGCTGCAGGTTTCCTGGTGCAAACTTTCAGGTATGAGGGAGTTTTTAATGCATAATGCAATAGGCTTCAACATGGTTCCAGGTATTATTTCAAACGTCTAGAAATTGCAACAACACATATGGACCTTTTGCTTGAGAGAAATCACAGGCAATGTATGGATCTGGAGAGCTGACTACAAAGTGAAATATTCAAGGAAAGGAAGGAAAAAAAACCTTTCCCACTTGTATTTTTCTTCTTTGATTTAGCTGGTGTCATTAAAATAGGTTTTGTTTTAAGGGAACACTGCTATATCAGCAGCTGAAATTCCTTTTGACCTATTAAGTAAACTACAGGGAGTTTCATAAGGCAATGCAACTAACTCACACTGGGAGAATTAGGAATGCATGCATTAGTGATAGCTAAATGTTTAATTGCTAACAGTGGAAGTAAAAAGACCTCCATGCTATTTTAGTATTACCAAGATGCAGCAAATCCACTGTCAGACATGGGCCTGTCCTGCCCTGAAAAGGAGGGACTCGGAGTACAGTGAAATGCCCAAGGTCACATCAGACACAGTAGCAGAGCTGGAAATAAAATCCAGGTCTCTTGATTGCCTGTCCAGAGGTATATTTAAATGTGGAAACAATTACCATATGCATATTAGATCTGCCTGAATAATTGATTGCTTGATTCAGTAGCTGAACCAAAGAACGGGGGGGGGAGAAAGGAAGAATTACCTTGTGTTGACCTAAAACATAAAATGTTATCCCTGCAACAAAATATTTCCTTTTGAGCAGATGGAAGCATCTTGCCTGAGCCAAAATGAAACGTAATGTTTCATTTATTCATTTTTAACTGAACGAACTGGCTTTTAGTTCAATTTGCCTCAAGTTGCCTCCAATAAAAAAATGACACATTCGGGCTTTTCTAGCAATCCTCTTTCCCGACTAATTTTGACAGCCTCAACTCTTTGTTGAGTTCAGTCCAAATTCACAACTTCTTTCATTTGACTACAAAACTGCACTTTCCAGCTAATAAATAACTGACCTGAATAACAGCACCTGGCTGTAATGTAAATAACCCTGCCTGTTGTGGAAGGCACCAGTATAAAAACACCTTGCCATCTGCACAACTTATGGCAATTACTTTGCAAAGTGAAAGCAATCAAAAATCAGGCTGTGTGCCTTTTTAAGCAACAAATTCATTTCACCAACGCAATCTTGTTCTCACCAACAAGGAGGGGCTGGTGGGGAACGTGAAGCTCGAAGGCAGCCTTGGCTGCAGTGACCATGAAATGGTGGAGCTCAAGATCCTTAAGGCACCGAGGAGGGCACCCAGCAAGCTCACTACCCTGGACTTCAGGAGAACAGACTTTGGCCTCTTCAGGGATCTGCTTGGTAGCGTATCATGGGAGAAAGCCCTGGAGGGAAGAGGGGCCCAAGAAAGCTGGTTAATATTCAAGGATCGCCTCCTCCAAGCTCAGGAGCGATGCATCCCAACAAAGAGGAAGTCAGGCAAAAGCGCCAGGAGGCCTGCATGGATGAACAAGCTGCTCCTGGACAATCTCAAACACAACAAAGAAGCCTACAGAGGGTGGAAGCAAGGACAGGTAGCCTGGCAGGAATATACAGAAATTGTCTGAGCAGCCGGGGATCAGGTTAGGAAAGCTAAAGCCCTGATAGAATTAAATCTGGGCAGGGACATCAAGGGCAACAAGAAAAGCTTCTATAGTTACGTCGGTGAAAAATGAAGATTAGGGAAAGTGCGGGTCCTCTCCGGAAGGGAACGGGAGACCTGGTTACCCAGGATATGGAGAAGGCTGAGGTAGTCAACAACTTTTTTGCCCCAGTCTTCACCAGCAAGCACTCAAGCCACACCGCCCACGTCGCAGAAGGCAAAGGCAGGGACTGGGAGAATGAAGAACCGCCCACTGTAGGAGAAGATGAGGCTTGAGACCATCTAAGGAACCTGAAGGTGCAAAAGTCCATGGGACCTGATGAGATGCATCTGTGGGTCCTGAGGGAACTGGCAGATGAAGTTGCTAAGCCACTATCCATCATATTTGAGAAGCTGTGGCAGTCCAGTGAAGTTTCCACTGACTGGAAAAGGGGAAACATAACCCCCATTTTTAAAAAGGGAAAAAGGAAGACCTGGGGAACTACAGGCCAGTCAGTCTCACCGCTGTGCCCGGCAAGACCATGGAGCGGATCCTCCTGGAAACTATGCCAAGGCACATGTAAAATAAGGAGGTGATTGGTGACAGCCAACATGGCTTCACTAAGGGTAAATCTTGCCTGACAAATTTGGTGGCCTTCTATGACAGGGTTACAGCATTGGTGGATAAGGAAAGAGCAACCGACGTCATCTACCTGGACTTCTGCAAAGCATTTGACACTGTCCTGCACGACATCCTTGTCTCTAAATTGGAGAGACGTGGATTTGACAGATGGACCGCTTGGTAGATAAGGAATTGGCTGGATGGTTGCACTCAAAGACTTGCAGTCAACGGCTCGATGTCCAAGTGGAGACCAGTGACGAGTGGCACTCCTCAGGGGTCGGCACTGGGACCGGTGCTGTTTAACATCTTTGTCAGTGACATGGACAGTGGGATTGAGTGCACCCTCAACAAGTTTGCTGACGACACCAAGCTGTGTGGTGCAGTCGACACGCTGGAGGGAAGGGAGGAAGGGATGCCGTCCAGAGGGACCTTGACAGGTTTGAGAGGTGGGCCTGTGCAAACCTCATGAAGTTCAGCAAAGCCAAGTGCAAGGTCCTGCACATGGGTCGGGGCAATCCCAAGCACAAATATAGGCTGGGCGGAGAATGGATTGAGGGCAGCCCTGAGGAGAAAGACTTGGGGGTGTTGGTTGATGAGAAGCTCAACATGACCCAGCAATGTGCGCTAGCAGCCCAGAAAGCCAACCATATCCTGGGATGCATCAAAAGAAGCGTGACCAGCAGGTCAAGGGAGGTGATTCTCCCGCTCTACTCCACTCTCGTGAGACCCCACCTGGAGTACTGCGTTCAGCTCTGGGGCCCCCAACATAAGAAGGACATGGACCTGTTGGACCAAGTCCAGAGGACCACAAAGATGATCAGAGGGCTGGAGCACCTCTCCTATGAAGACAGGCTGAGAGAGTTGGGGTTGTTCAGCCTGGAGAAGAGAAGGCTCCAAGGACACCTTATAGCAGCCTTCCAGTGCTTGAAGGGGGCCTACAAGAAAGCTGGAGAGGGACTTTTTACGAGGGCATGCAGTGATACGACAAGGGGTAATGGTTTTAAAGTGAAAGAGGGTAGATTTATATCAGATATAAGGAAGAAATTCTTCACTATGAGGGTGGTGAGGCACTGGAACAGGTTGCCTCACCTCAGAGAAGTTGTGGATGCCCCATCCTTGGAAGTGTTCAAGGCCAGGCTGGATGGGGCTTTGAGCAACGTGGTCTAGCGGAAGGTGTCCCTGACCATGGCAGGGGGTTTGGAACTAGAGGATCTTTAAGGTCCCTTCCAACCCAAACCACTCTATGATTCTATGATTCTATGAATCGGGGAAAGCTCAGTGTCGGAAAGCTATTATCAGCTACCTAACTGCATCTAGACACATGAATGCTATGAATCAGCCTTGACCAAGTGGCTGGTGAGCTCAGTGTGAACATATAAAACACCTGGATCCTGTCCTAACTCTGTATCTCTACATGAGCAAAGCCTTTTGTGCACATGCCCAACACATGCTTCTCTCATGTCTGCTCCTTCTCTACTGGCTGCAAATACGTATCCTCCACTCTGAGCCCGGCTATCCGGTAGCACACACAGCCTTCGCACCAGCTTGTATTACTGGGTCCTTTGCAGCACTGCTGTTCAGAGGGTCCCCAATACCGCAGAACAGGACCATTTGACAACCCCAAATGTATCGAGCCTCATCATACCCCTCTGAGCCCGCTGCCGCCATTTCAAACTGGGGAGATGGAGTCATGAGGAGTGATGCTTGCTTTAAAAGACGTATCTCTCCCAACAGAAGGCTAAGCTGACATTTCTTCTCCCTCCATCGATCCCAAAACGCTGTTCTGTAAAACTCTCTGATTATGTCCAGCACAATAAAACTAACCTTCATGACATAATAGAGAGGCACATAATGAAACAGCTCAGGTCACTACCTTCAGCAGTGTGGTCAGGCTGAAGGATCTGTTTGCCAACTCAAAGAGCAGAAAATTGTGCTGCCTTTCACTTTGGAAGCAAGTGAATACAGCTGTTCTCTGGGGTGTATAATTGCATCCTTAATTGTTCAGAGTGCCCTCACTGAGAAAAACTTCTTCCAAAGTGAGTCCCACGACTCTCCTGCATGGAGTGGAGAGCACTCCTAGCCTCCACCCAAGAGCTGCTCCAGCTTCTGGGGAAAACTTGACTCAGACCCACACTTATCATGCCAAGTTGGGGGCCAGAACTATTGCTCTTGTGGATTTAACCATGACCCATATTTTGCAGAGTGAAAACTTATGCATAGCTGAACTGCTTGTTTTGCTGCACGTTTTCTTGATAGACAAGCCGCATTCTCAGGTGAAAAGATGCAATGCCTCAGTCTTCTTGGTCCCTATGCCACAGAGTCTGGATAGCTTCTGAGAATCAATCTAGATTTAAAGGTCTGGGAAGGACTAAGTTACCACTAAAACCCTCTGCCTCATTTTAGTGATGCCTTGTATTGCAACAGAATTAAGATTCTCCAGCTTAGAAGAAGCTACCTGATGCTCTGCCCTGTAGAAACCTGCAGCAAGGCAAAGTCCCTGCCACAAACAATCGAGCATCTAAATGACCCCCGAGAGGCTCACCCAGGAATATCATCAACATAACAGCACCACCTGGCCCTCTTGGTCTGCCTGCAGGCTGACTCCAGTGCCTCCCTTTGACCTAAAATCCCTGTTTAACTGTGTTTGCAACCAGGCTGGCCCACAGACAGAAACGCCCAGGTGTTGCTCCAGAACTGGTCCTACTAACTCACTCGAGTCTCATTCTTGATGGGCAGCCAAGCCCCCATAGAGCCTGGTTCTTGCATACACACTGCTCATGTGGCTCTACTCGCATTTCCACATTGCATGCAGAAAGCAAAGCAGGACAAGACACCTGCCTCACACTTGTTCTGCATGTAACACACCAATGCTATGCTCTAGGCTGGGATTTGAGATATTCCTGAAGCAGGAATGATAAATAAAGAGAGGACAGAACAGCAAGACAGCCTGGTGGTGCAGACTTGGTGCAAAATGAAGCTTTCCGTACCTCCTGCCCCAAGCAAAGCACCCCAAGGTTGTAAGTCACTTTGCTAGAAAAACGCTTCTGTGATACTGTAAAATTGCCAGTGCCAGTTCATCAGGGCGAGAATGATTAGATTAAGCAGCCACTGCTGGGGCAATAAAATCAGCCTTGCTTCATCAGGCTCTAGAAGAATTGCAGAGCCAAGAATACGCTGTGGGACAAAAGCCTTACAGAGTAAGTGATTTACACATAGCGAGACTGGTAGCTGGAGGCATATAGGGCAGGCAGGGAAATACTGAAAAGTAGCATCAGTGGGCATAAATTGACCTTTATAGACCTTTCTTAACCCCATACTCATCCCTCCCTGCAGAAATCAGAGTTTAAATGAATAATGGGGCCCATTAGACTCAGGGCATTGCCAGAGCCTGAAGAAAAATCCTATAACGTCTTCCCTCTGGGAGGAGAAGGGCATAGGACCTAGGAGATTTCTATATGGGAGGCACAGGCATTTGGATGGCAGCATATCAACTCAACATCGCCTCCGTGATCTTACAAGCCACATGCAGCAGGGAGAAGGGAGATCGTTTTGTTGCAGAGAGCACAAGAATAGGAGCTGGAAGGTGGGTGGGTGGCGTGGGGACACCACACACTGGGAGAGGACTGGATCAGCCATTGCATGTAGCAGGCAGCTGCTGTGGGAGATGTCCTGAAGAAGCATGCTGAGCGCAGCTGTCCTGCAGGACCTGACACCAGGCTGGATGTCTTGTGGGACCTAGGATGGGCAGGTCCCCCCTCAAGGGGCTGATTATTCCATGATTGTCTTCCAAGCAAATTATCCATTTGCAAGCACCATTTCAGAGATCTTCATTCTCCCTGGGGATTTTTAAGGGGTCTGAGCACTCAATCAAAGCACACAAACCCCATTAAACCTCTGCTCGAATTATGCCAACATGATGTGAACAGTCAGTTCATTCTTCTTGTGCCTCAGTGAACTAAAGTCTCAGAGCTTAAGGACTGAAACACTTTACAGCACGGATTTTGATGGATGGTTAATGAGGGAACTTTATACATTCAGGTTTTATAGATATGTATGCACAGATACACATCTACAGGGATGCCATGTATAAAACTGGGAGCGCTAAAGGCATGCATAGACTCACACCTCTCATGTACTGCACCACTATTTTAAAATGCAGTCTTTGCTGGTGCAATGAAAATAACCAGAGTTTGTCACTCTTCCGATACTATGACACCAAATTCAAAGCACAAAATCTTTTGATTCTTAGGTGCTACAAGTTGGATCAGCACCACCTGAATCCTCAGGGTCACAGGCATTTACATCTGAAGAGGAGCATTTTGCTGTGATCTCATTGCTTAAAGTAGTTTCCAACTTTTACTAGAGAAAGAGTATTCAGAAACATTTGATTTGATAGCCAGAGGATGTGTATTCAGACATGAGCAGGTACACACACACACTTATACACAGACACTATTCACATTTGTCAAAGCAACATCACTGAACACGCAGAGTATTTTCCTCCTGTTTAAACCTCTGCAATTCTTTTCCATTTTTTTCCAATGGCACTGTACAAACAATAGCCTTTAAAAAGTTGAGTCTTCAAAGTGAAGAAAACAAAATTTGGAAGTCCCAATATGTAATCTGCAATCTTAATAACCACATAGGCAGTATTAAAAACTCTCCCAGACAGAAGCATTTATAGCTGTCTGCAGATATCAATTTACAGTAGAAAGACAAAAAACCTTATCCAACTATGTTGCACCTTTTCTCTAATACTATCCTCAGAAGTGAAAGCATTTTAAATCCACAACGCAGCCTTCATCAAGTTAAATGTGTTGTGGTGGTGCCTCTATACACTAGTACTGCATTACATCTGCATTTGTATAACGAAGAGCCTTCCTGTGCGAGATTTATTCCAGAGTGTATGGCACCAGTGGTGTGAGATATCTGCTTGCCCCCTTAATAAAAAGAAACTTCATTTAATTCCTACAAATGCATTTATCCTACATACACCCTGGCATGACCTGGAGGTACCAAACTGCCAATAAAATGTCACCTTGGCCAGTAAAATCAGAAGTGGCTTATTCTTTGGAGCGAGGTAATTTGAACCTAATATGGAGAGCATCCAAATGCAGCTACTTTGAAGATGATAGCTCATTAACTATAATTAAGAGCAAGTCATTTAAATACATGAATGTAGAAAAGTGCATTCTCTGCTCTGACTGCATTTTGTAATACACAATAATCCCCCTGAAAGTACCAGTTAACTCATCTTCTCGGGTTTAAGAATATCAAAGCATCTTTTAATTGTTGTTACTGCCCTGTTTACGAGGGATTAATGTCTAATTATTTGTGATTTGAATATTTAATCTCCCTGGAAAGTTTAGATCTTTTTTTGGCTTCTTTCTCTCTCATTACACACTGAGGCTGCAGCCTCCCCTCCAGTTATTTGGAGGACACAGTTCAACAGATTGCTCTCCAGAGCAACTCCTGCCACTAGGTAGCTCCATGTTCTTATGGGGGGACAAAACCCACCACTGCCGCCAGTCCCGCATAGACCCTTGCACCTCTCCTCCTGCAGCGCACTCTGGACGGGCGAGCACTACCAGTCCTGTTCCAGGAAGGCTTGCACTCCTGCAGTGCCAATTCCAGAAAGGTCTCAATGCATTCGCCAGCCTCTTCCTCCTGAAGGGTTCTCCTTGATCCCTTGCGGGATGTTTTAGTAATAGCCAACCCAGAAGGATAGGGCCGGCATGGGGGGCTTACCCAAGGTCACCCCTCTCCGCCACTGAACAGCAGGGACCATTCCTGTCTCCTCGCCTTAACCATCCCTCTCTCCAACTTAGCTGTCACTGCCCGCAAACTAAAGGATGGGAAGGAAAAGAAATTCAATCCGGCGCCTCTTGAGCAGGGTGGTGAGCGGAGAGGGCGGCTGGCCTCAAGGAGCCCAGCCTCCCTGCCGCCTGCCCCCCTGCTCCGGCTCTGACCCGGAGCCTGCACGGGGCCGTGCACCCCCGCACAGCCCCGCTCCCCCTTCCCGGGGCAGAGGCTGCCCTGCGCTGGCAGGGCTGGCGGGTGCTGGGAGGGAAAGATGCTCGGCCACGGTGAGCTGGAGGGGATTCCTCCTGGGGAAGGGCAGGGAACAGGAGGACCCCACGCACAGTTTCCCTTCCAGTGCTCCCAATCCAAACCTCGCCACGGCACTAGAAAAGCCTGATCCCGCTCCCGACCCTCGCCCGGCGCGCCGTGCGAGACCGGGCATGCCAATTTCGGCTCTCGGCGGGGCACCGGGGAAGCACCGCTGCGGGCGTCCCCCCGCTGCCTGGCGGGGGCAGGATCCCAGCCGCCCCGGCCCGG